>CABHPQ010141682.1:24370-43512 GCA_902168405.1 Peromyscus aztecus
GAGAGAGAGAGAGAGAGAGAGAGAGAGAGAGAGAGAGAGAGAGAGAGAGAACCTAGCCTTCTCTCCCACCATTGTTTGAATTATGAATTCAGGAAGGACACATCCCAGATCAGCATGTCCTGAGTTTAAAAACTGAGTTCAGCTCGTCACTTTTTCATTTGGGAACTCTTTGAATTTTTGTTATACTTCAGCTTATGGGACCTCTGCAAGTCACAGCCATTGAGCAATGGTATTTGTAAAAACAATTTAGCAATTCAATGATTTTGTTCTGAAACATCGCCTCATATCTATTTTCCACCAATTTTTAAAGCATGACTGTCTGAGTAGGTGTATTTGTCTTCACTCTCTTGGGAGCTATGAAGGATTCTTGCACTCAAAGTTGAGATATTGTGGATCTTTGGTTTGGAGCCAAGGGCAGTGTCAGAATCTTTGCAGGTGGGGTCAGTCTAGAGGCACAGGGCCTGGCCTTGCCATCACCCTCCCCAGTATATCCGTGGCTTGGTTTCTATTTCACCAGAACCACAGTCTTCCTCCTGTGCCTCTTATTCCTTCTGCCTCTCTTCTGGCCACTTCACTGTTTATGGTTCTGAAGAAGAGTTTAATGTTTATTATATAATGGTTTGCTGTGCAGTGCCTTGGGCCTTTTGGAAGAAGGCACAATATAAATCCCATAAATAAATAATAAATAAGTGGTATAAGCAGGAGGAAAATTATGCGTTTTAGGTGAGTTGTAAAGAACATTGCACGACCTATAAAATGTATTTGTTGGAGTAAAGAGACAGGGAAGAAAACGCAGACAATCATTTTACATACTGAAGTGAGACTTGCCATCATTTTAAGCGTAGAAAACTCGCCAAGATTTTTAACCCTTCACGAGGCTGAGTCTGTACTCTTTGGGGCAGGATGGCAGGTAAGGAAGACAGCTGAGAGGAGCTCAGTGATGCCATGTTCATTCCCTCTCTGTGCCCTAGAGGATCTGTGAAAATGACATTTAGAACCTGATTCTATGACCCTTAGAAGCTTGTAACTGCAGGTGATTTTGGAGAAGGCTCTTAAGGGGTGAGTGTGCTCTGTAAAACCCTACAAGCCCCAAACTACACCATTAAGGCTTCCTAATGGGGCCTGGGTTTGTGGTTCTAAAGGAGGCAAAGGACTCAGCTTTATGAGTGTCATTATGAGTCTTCCATGCTGCACTGGTATCCGTGTTGTGATTACTTTTGATTTAACTGTGACTTTGGCTTCATGGTTGCAGAAACCCAGGTTTGTCTTTCACTATTTCTTACTCTGGTTTGTCAAAGATGGAATTCTATAGCCAAGAGATATGAAGTTATGTTTACATTTTAAAAGCAGGAGAATGAACAGGGTAGTTATATGAGTAGGATTTAGGTCAAGTTTATGACCAATCTATACTGACTGTTTCTTTCCCCCTCCTTTTAAAAACTCAGAGAGTCCACACAAGAGGCACATTTTATTTACCTACTATAAATGCCAGCACAAACTCTGCTTCCTGTTTTCTTTTTCTGCTCAACCAAATCCAACTATCTGTCATGGTCCTCATTTTCTATCAATTTGAATTAAAGACTCTGTTTGGGATTAGGTGAGTGGCCACCTTTGTATTTTTTTTCCCCTGGAATAATCCTTGCTGGATAGAGCTGTTCTTTGTAGAAAGAAAAAAGTAAACAAATTTTGAGTGTTTACCTCTTGTTGCATCAGGAAAATGAAGAAGAGAAAAATTTACACGTGAAATCTACCGTAGTTTAACTAATAGAGGTTGTTTCTGTCATATCAACTTTGACTTTTCTCGCTGCTGTAACAAAATACCTAATAGAAGCAGCTTCATTTGTGAAAGCTTTTATTTTGGATCACAGTTTCAGAGAGATTTCAGTCCACCATGGTGGAGAAAGCATTACAGCAGCCATTAAGGTGTAGGCATGCTCACATGGCAGTTGGTCAGGAAGCAAAGAAAGCTAGATGGGAACCAGGGACATACATTACCTTCAAAGGCCCACACCTAGTGATGTGCTGTAGATGTAACCAACCGTCTTATTAAATAAGAAACACAGAGCCAATGTAAAGATAAAAGCCCAAGAGGTCAGAGCTAAGAGCCTTACCCGCCTGCTTCAGCTAGCCTCTTCAGTCAGGAGACCTCTCCGAAAAAGGAGCTACTTCCTGTGTGTTTGTCTTATAAAGACTTCCTGTTCTGCCTTCTCATTGGTTGCAAACCCAACCACATGACCGTCTCGTCACTGCCTGTCTGTAGGTCACTCCAGGTCTTCTGTGGTTGGTATTGAGATTAAAGGCGTGTGTCTCCAATGCTGGCTGTATCCTTGAACACACAGAGATCTACCTAGTTCTGCCTACCAAGTGCTGGGATTAAAGGTGTGCGCCTCCTTCAGCAAATCCTACCGGCGTGCACCACCACAATCGGCTTTCACTATGGCTTGCTAATAGCTCTGACCCCTAGGCAACTTTATTTATTAACATACAAATAAAATCACATTTCCGTACAAATAAAATACCACTATAATGTGCTTCTACCAGCCAAGTCTCACTTCCTAAATATGCCACAGCCTAACAAAAAGAACAAAACACCAGTAGCTGGGGACTGAGAGTTCAACACATGAGCCTGTGGGGAAGGTTTCAGAGCCACTCTATGGCATAATCTTTATTTCATTCTTCTGGTTTTAAATTTGAGATCCACAAACATCTCAAATTACTGATTTTTTTGTTCATACCATGTTATTGACAATGGAAAAAAAGTGTAGGTTTGGGCAATAATGACCTTCAAATGTGCATCAGTTGATATCCACTCACAAACCTCATGCCAGACACAAAGAGTAAGTGTAGACTAGGAGATATAAGCCAGGGTGGGGTGGGGGGAGCTACTGGGTCTGTGCTTATGATGGTGGTTGAATTTCAGCTTGGGTTCAGAGAATGACTGATGCCTCAGGAGCATATCAGACTTCTTACAGACTGTGCAGCACTGAATACTAGCTTCTCTGAGCCTCGGATGTCTCACCTGCAAATTGCTCGTCTGGTGTAGTATATGCCCACTTTTCTGCCTACCTCTTGCTTATTTCATTGGAGGAACACTGGAGACTCTTAACATTTTGTGATTCTTCTCTGGGTTACTTTCCTCAACCTTTTCTTCCAAATGAATGTCCTTAGCAGTATGGGGGAATTTAGCTGCAGTCATTCCATTTTTTTTTCAGCCCCTCTATTAAGTATTTAGTTGTACCAATCAGTTTTATAATTTTCAGGAACAAATTATTTAGTTGCCCTTTTTTTCTTTAGAAAGTCATGCTTTGTTCCTTGAATACTGTTATCCTTATAACTCTTTAATATTGCTAGTGTGAAAATTAAGTCGCCAATCTAGCAGCTACACTTTTGGGTATTTATCCTAAAATTTGAGATAAGATTGTTGGAGAGAAATCTGCACTCTTATGTTCGCTGTAATGTTTCCCATAAGCCAAGTGTGGCATCAGCCTGTGCTCACCAATAGATGAATAGCCAGGAAAACATGGTGTCTGTATACAAAAAAATGCCATGGAGCCTTAAAAAGGAAATGAAAAACAAACAAAACAAAACAAAACCACTCCTGTCATCATGGGTAGAAATGGATAATAATATACTCAATTAAAAAAGCCAGGTATCGAAAGAGAATGCTGCAGGTTCTTACTTACTGTGGGATCTAAAACAATCGAACGGTTAGGAGGGGGGAGTGGTGGCTGCAGAGGCTGAGGGGTAAGGGGAAGGAGGCGAGGATGGTTAAAGACTCAGGCAGGAATAATACGTGTTTACATAGAGCATGGAACACGTAGTGGAAAACGGAGTGCTGCACATTTCAAAACTGCCAAGAGCGTACATTTCAAAGTTCTTAAATTAAAAAACTAAGTATTTGAAGGACTACTTAGCTGGTTCATCCCTGAAATAGTTGCAGATCATAGTAGCATCACTTTATAGTCCACAAATACATCTAACTATGACTTGTCAATTTGCAAAAGATAAAACAGCAAAAAATACTTAAAAAGGAAAAGAAGATTGAAAAAAGAAAAGAGAAGGGATAAAAAGAAAAAAACAGCAAGAGGAAAAAATAAAAAAAAAACTTAATTAAAAAAAATTTACCATTTGTGAGATGTTTTTGAGACAAGTTTTGCTGTGTAGTGTAGGCTAGCTTGAAATTTGGTACTTCGAACTCCTTTTGGCTCAGCCCTCTGAATGTTGGGTGTGGACCATAGTACACTCCCTTCCTAGTTTCATTTATTCTGGTTCTTTCATGTTGGCTGTTTTCATTCAGTGCCTGAAGATCCTACAATGTTTATGAATGAACTAATATGCTGATTTTTTTTTCTTTTGGTTTTTCGAGACAAGGTTTCTCTTTGTAGCTTTGCGCCTTTCCTGGAACTCACTTGGTAGCCCAGGCTGGCCTCGAACTCACAGAGATCCGCCTGGCTCTGCCTCCCGAGTGCTGGGATTAAAGGCATGCTGTGGTGGTATTGTATTCCCCCAAATATTGTGCATGCTAATAAACTTATCTGGGGTCAGAGATCCAGCCTTTAATCCTAGCATTCCAGAGGCAGAAATCCATGTGTTCAAGGATACACCCAAGCATGGTGACTCACGCCTTTAATCCCAGAAAGCAAGCCTTCAATCCCAGGGAGTGGTGGTAGAAAGCAGAAAGGCGTGAGGACCAGAAACTTGAGGCATTTGGCCTGGGTAAGCATTTGGCCTGGTTAAGCTTTCAGGCTTCTAGCAGCAGTTCAGCTGAGTGCGTGCACCACCACCACCTGGCTAATATGCTGATTAATAGCAGCAGCCTATTTAGACTTCCTTTAAACTAGATAGGCATCATCAAGTAGAACAGGGATGCTCGCAAAGGAACAGAATTCTGTTTGTTAGTTGAGGGGGTTGACAGTCAATCCTCACAGATGGTACAATGTATGTGGAGGAGCTAGCCAATATTGAGATCTTAGAAATCGTCAGATGTGACAGCTTTAAAAAGTCTGTATTTACCTTTGTGCCGCTGCTTCTCTCTCTCTCTCTCTCTCTCTCTCTCTCTCTCTCTCTCTCTCTCTCTCTCTCTCTCTTTCTCTCTCTCTCTCTCTTTCTTCTTTACTGCCCCATTATGCATGGTATAATCCTTCCTGATAACATTTGTCACTCTCATGAAGCATCTCTTAGGACATGAACATGGGGTAGAGGTAGCATTGTCTTTTTGATGGAGGAGATGAACCCAGCAGGCCATCAGTGGCACAGATGATTCCTGGATTAATTACCAGGATGGGAGGTCACTCTGCTGTCCCCTGTGATGACTGCCTCAGAGGTTGTCAAGCTGAAGCTTTCCAATCTTCTCCAGCTTTCTCCAGAGTCCACAAGTCCTTTGTCTTAGCTTCTCTGATGAATTGGTTTTATTTCCATTTTCCAGAAGTACTTGAGTAAATGTGATGTTCTATTGGGACCTTTTTAATGTAAGCTCAGTTGTGGATCTTATTTACTGTCATTTCAATGGAGTGTGAGAGGGAAAAGAATTAAATATGTATGTTCCACTCTGTTTTGAACTTGAAATCTTTATTAACATAAATAAAGACCTTAATATAATATTCATTTATGTATAAGTCTTTATTAACATGCATTAACATATGGGAGCGCTTCTTAAGCAATGAGGTATTATTTAAAATTAATGAACGGAATGAGTTCCCTCTTCTTTTTGCCAATATCAGTCTCCTGTCAGCACTAAGGCACCCAAGTTCTGGAAATTTCCTTGGCCTACACTTTGGGGGTGCTACAGACTGTCTCCCTCGCTTCTCTACTAAATTTGTAGGTAGATACTCTAGTTGTCAGTGTGAGTCTTTCATTGGTGGGCTGTCTTCCTTATAGAAGAAATCTAGAGGCCTGACTTCTTTCTTCTGCCCAGTGTGAGCACAACCCAAAGATCCTCCCCTTGAACCAGAAGGATGCCCTCCCTCAAATCCGAGCAAGCTGGTACCCAGGCCATAGCTTTTCAGCCACTCAGATTCTGCTGTTCTATTACAATCACCTGAACAAACAGAAAATGAGGCAATACAGAATTAATGAACTTCAGACAGTCTAACAGTAGGAAGTGAAAAACTCAGATAATGTGGGGAAATGTACTTGGGGGTGGTGGTCAGTCAGTATGTCTTGAGAGAGGCCATAGATCTGTGCATTTGCTTCTGGGATCATTTACTCAGTTATTTGTCATAATCTTTTACCTCTATTTCTGAATGCACAGAATTTTCTTTTTTTTCCAATATGATATTGTTATTGATTATTTGGGAGTTTCACATAATGCACCCTGACCACACTCACTTTCCAGTCTTCCCAGTCCACTCCTCTACCCTTGTGACCTTTCTCAAAGAAAAGAAAAGGAAAAAAAGAGACAGAAAAAAGTCCTCTTGTTCCTTAGTTGGCTTCCTAGGTAGTTTTGAAAAGTAGCCATTGCCATAACCACTGGCTATGTGGTATTTACTGATAAAGCTCCATTTTTCTTCTTGTACATCCTTTTGTATTGACAAGAATCTGAATTGAATGCTTGCTTATTGTAGGCTTGAGAGAGAGAGAAAGGATATAGATAGTCATAAAAACAAAATAAAGTCTTAAAAAATAAAATAATATATAAAAATATAATAAGCCATGTGAAGATGGAAATTACACAGAGAGTCTGGATTATATTATCTTTGGGATTTTTAACTGGAGAGAGACATTTGATTGTAAAGGCTGCTGAGTTAAACCAATATACATATTTTAAAGGTATATTGACTACAAAATTTGGGTCTAAAGATACGTTGCTTTGGAAAGGAGACTCTGCTTTCCACAGGAAGCAAGAGGCTATGGATTTGTTCTGGGTTAAGATGGATCAGATCTGATCAAGCCAGACCTCCTGAACCTTGACAGATGGTATCTGTCAACAAGGGTTATAGCTGGCCTTCCTAGTACTTGATCATTATCTTCACTTTTCTCAGAATCTCCATAAGATTAACAGCACCCACAATCAGCATGAAGTACCCTAGAGGACTATGCCAACATCTCTCCTTCCCCAAAATAGATTATGGATGTTTGTCTTTGTTTAGGACATTGGTTACACATTGTTATTGGTCATAGTCAATCTCTTTCTAAAAGAAAGGGGGATAGGATATAGAAATGATGAGAAAAAAGGTAGATTATTGAATCTACTTTAATCCAAAAAACAACTGTTAATCTGAAAAGACTTTACACTGGTATGGATTTTGGTTTATTAATATAAATTTAAGGTCAATTTTTGTTATACTGTATGTATATTTCTACTCTTGTTTAAGGTATTATGTTTCTGCAACTCATTTAAAATTATAAAGTATCATTAAGAAGTACAGATTAATAGTCATCTCTGATAATCAAACTTATAGTCTTGTTTTTTATAGTTAAGTTTTTTAGGTATACAAAGATATATTTCAATGAGATAAATAATCTTCAAACACTTCAAAGACCTACATAATATGGTATTTAAAATGTTTTAAAAACTTAGATTTTTCTGGACAGTAAGACATGTCTGCTCCTGGCAGCCCCAATTACTTCAGAGAAGATGATGGAGTTTGCTTCTTTATGGCAAAAGTTAGCCATTTGGGCACAAAACTGCTCTTGTCTGGACTGCTTGACAGTATGTTGTATAAACTGGACATGTAGGACTCATAGGAAGGTGACCACCGAACTTTGCAAGGCCAGATGGTCCTTCAGGTTTCTGCTTCACAGAAGAAACTGCCAGAGGACACAGGGAGAGGTGACTGACAAGCTTCACCAGAATGGGTGGAACAGTCCTTAAAATTTCCTGCTTCACTAAAAGCTATGCCAGAGACTCTAGGCCAATAGGCTGAAGATAGATACCCCAATGTTACAGAGGAACTTTGGATGACTGTCCAGGCAGCCAGATGTCTCTGTCATTTCTAGAATTATGGAAGTTGCTTGCAATGCACTTCCTGTTTACTCAGGTAATACTATATTCTTCTGGGGTCTTTGATGGAGTTGAAGACTAGATAGTTATAGCTTAGTCATGATAAAAGGTAAATTAGATATGTAACTTTAGACTCACAAATATAGGATAGAAGATAGAATATTTTCTTTAGTTTTTCCAAATACAAATAGACTAGATATTGTAACTATAATTCTTGTTTGATAACTGTTTTGTTATATATGATTTTACTATGTTAAAATTAAATCCTTCCTTTTTAATTAGACAGAAGAGAGGAAGTGTTGTGGCATAGTCTTTCTGAATCCTGTGAATATATGTAGCTCCCATTGGATAATAAATAAAGCTGTTTTGGCATATGGCAAGAAAGCTTACAGTCAGGTGGGAAATCCAAGCAGAGATACAGAGAGACAAAGGGTGGAGTCAAGAGAGATGGCAGCTGCAGCTGAAGGAGCAACCAACAAGCAGACCAGTAACACCACGGCCACAATGCAACATACAGATGAATAGAAATGGGTTAATTTAAGATGAAAGAGTTAGCAAGCCAGAAGCTGAAGCCATAGGCCATACGGTTTGTAATTAATATAAGCTTTGGAGTGATTATTTTATAAATGTCTGCAGGACTGTGGGGCCAGGTGGGATTGAGATACATTCCGACTACATATATGTTTCTGCAAAAAAAAAATATTCTAAGAATAATTTAACTGTAGAGCCTGTAAAACATACAGCAAAAACTAGGGTGAATACTGGCCAGACAAGAATCTTAAATTTTGGCATGTATATTTTCAGTCTCTCCCTACTCATTTCCAGAAGCATTAGGCACACACAGTTTTGTTTTTGTACCAGGATAGCAATGGTCTGAAAACAGGTTTACCTTTAGTAAGATAGTTACAGATATCTTCACAACCCATAAAATTTCCTTTTCAGGATGAGATGCAGCATTTTTTGCGTTTTCACTCTTCCCATGCCGTTTCCTTGTTTATCTTTATAGTTGTGCTGAGGACGTTACACAGAAAGCTCAATGAGAGTCAATGTATTTAACCTTGAGAAACAAGGAACAAATCATGATATCACAGTAATTTATTTGAAGTGTGGGCTCTACATATTGGCCCACGTTTGCTCACGAATTCTTTTGTCCGCAGTAAATCCTTCAGTTAAGACTGGGTATTTGCTTGTTTGAATGGATGCATGTCAGTCCTGAGCTGGAGAAAGAAGGTATCAGTTGGATTGTCCCTTCCTGGGCTTCCCCATCTCACAGGGCTTGCTGTCTAGCTAAGTTCATGGATGCACAAGATAAAGTGACTCTTCGACACTTATTAAAACATCAATAGATCCCAGAGCCAGCAGCATGCAGCTCATGCAAAATCTTTCCTCTTATGCCCATATTAATTTAGTTAGTCTTTGTTTCTGGCTCATGTAAACATCTTTCTTATGCCCCCTTTCTTCATGATTTCTAGTTTTTCCATTAGTTCTAGAATATATCGTCTCCTCTTAGTCTCCCTCCTTCCTTTCCATGCCCCTCTGATCTCTTGTGTATGTTGCTTCCATCATTCTCTCTTACAGTTCTGCCGTCTTCTTATTCTTAAAGGAGATCACAGCTGTGAATATGTGGTACATATTGCATTTGCACCCTACCTCAACCACTTACCAGTTGTGGGATCTTGGGTAATATCTAAACTTTGTAAGGCACCCTTTCCTTGTTTGTAAAATGGGCATAGTAAGAATGCCTATCTCAGTTAATGTAAATATTAAAGATGTTCAGTAGTATCAGATGTTTAGGGCAGTCAAACTGTGCTCTCTATATTTTAATAATCATTAAAAAACCTTGATGTGTTTTTATTTCTATAGGATCTGAACTTGCATGGCAGAAAAAAATTATAATCTTTTCTCAAATGAACCCCCATTCCCCACTTTTTCCTCTCTGTTTATTTTCTATTGCTACCTATTCTTTAACCAAAATGAAGCATGTGTATTTTTTAAAATGTCATGACCTTCATGCCTCTGTACCTTTGCACATGCTGTTCTCTTTGCTTGAATGCACATCTCACTTTGGCATGAATAAAGAGATGCAGAGGACAAAGGTCCAGGTGTTCTCATTTTCAAGCCTCAGATTTTCTGCTCTGTCTCACATCAGTTTTCTCGTTTGTCCTCTGTGTTACTATTCCAAGCCTATCACTGGCAACTTAGTCGTGATAGTGGGAAGCTTGGTTCTTGTGCTAAGTAAACCCTCAAAAGTAGTATTTTTAACTACATGCCATCAATTGATTCCTTTAAAAAATGTTGCATTTTATTTATTTGGGGTGTGTGTGTGTGTGTGTGTGTGTGTGTGTGTGTGTGCACGCGTGCGCCCTGGAAATCAGAGGACAACTTGTGAGAGCTTTTTGTCTCTTTCTACCATTTAAGTACCACTTAAGAAACTCGAGTCATCAGACTTGGTGGCAGGTGCCTTTACCCACTGAACCATCTTGCCATTCCCTAATAATCAATTTTTATACTGTTTAAGGCATCATGCCTTTTAATCTGGGGGTGTTGAGCATGACTCCATGCTTCCGACAATAACTACTATTATTCTGAGTGGTTATATGGGTATTGTCACCATGTGTTTGTATTTTGGATAAGTTGTCTGTGTTGGTGACAGCTGGGACCCTGTTGGTTTTCTTTCATTACATCTTGTGGTCCTCTTCCTTGGGGTGCCTGAAGCCAGCTCAGCAGAACTGTCTTGGTGTTGCATCTTTCTCAAGGTGTCTGCTCTTCCTTTCATTAATGTAGATAATCAGAGTTTGATTGCAAAGTATGCCTGGGCCAAATACAAGGGCTTTTAAAACTGTCTGCTGTTTTAGATTATCCAGGTCACTGATCCCCCTTCCTTAGCATGGACAGTTGAGAGTGGACCAGGCTGAAGAATTTTAAGCAGAACTGATTGGCAAAATAAATGAGATTTAAAAATTCTTTACATTAACTATTAAAAAAGGCATTTCTTTTACTTCAAAATAACTTATTTTACATTTCAAAACTGTAAATATATTTGCTTTTAAATTGCTTCAAGACAAAAATATTTTCTATGATGCAGGCATTTACAGAATACTAATTATGATATATATTTAAAGAAGTTATGAGAAGAATCGAAAATAAAGATAAGAGGTCAGACAGCTTCAGATTCAATGTCAAATCTTATAACCAAGCCTATGTTTCATCTTGGGAACAGCCGGTATACGAGACACTTCAAATTCAGAAAATCTCTCTCCATAGAACTGGCTACAATTGTTTACCCCTAATGAGCAGTGGCCATTTAGAGAAGGTCATTTTTGGAATGTGTATTTAAGAATAAAAAGATTACTTCTTGTGCTCATCTTCCTATTTTCCCCATGCACCACTGAATGCTAGCAGAAATGTGTCTACATGCCACTAGACTGGGAATTTAGGGGACAATTCCTCAAAGGAACAATGTTGTAAATGGGAGTCAGTGCCACAAAATACCCTTCAGGTGCATAATGAGATAAATAGATTTCAGAGGTTGGCTTGGGAATTAGGAGCATAATGTAAGAGGCAATGATGAGTTCCTGGGCAGGTGACACATAAACAGGGCTTATGAAACATTACTCGTTTTACACTGGGATTTGCCAAGCTAAAGCTTAAAGTTTCCCATAGCACCTATGAATAATCATTTAAATATAGGCTTTGAGAATTGGGGGAAAAAGTACATTATTTACTCTAAAGACAAAAATCATTCTTGGAGTTATTGCAGTCCATCATGCAGATGCATAGCAGGGGAACTTAGAAAATGCAACATTTTCTCTTGATAGCCCATTACTTTATACGTCTCATAAATTATTATCCAGGGCTAGGAAGTAGTCCCACGTTAGGGGCACACACTCGTGATGATGGAACAGAGAGTGGGGCACTACTGATCTTTCACAGGGTGAAATTATGCAGAAGGAAGGACTTTGCTTTTTGCTTCTGGTGTAGTGTGAAGAGAATGTGGGAGGAATAAGTGATAAGTATTATACTATAGTCTTTGGTTCGACTCCTGCTTAGGACTTGACAGATGTTGGACCCAGAAATTTCTGTTACCCAGCTGGCTTGCTGAAGGGAGAACTGAGAAGTCCTTAACAGAGACATTACTCATCTGAGGCTAAATATTTTCATAGGATACTCCCACTATTCTCTCCATGGCTCAAATAAAAGCCAGATGCAGCCACATTAAAGCCATGACATGGTTGGCTTGTTGTTGAATAATGACTTTTCTCTTGTTTGGAGAGAAAAGATACAAAATGATACAGAAGATGTTTGTTCCCCATGTTAAAAAAACCCCTGGTTTCCTTGGCAAGGGATAAGTAATTAAATTGAATTATGACTACTTATTCAAATTGCTGATGTATAGTTATTAGTTTATGCCAATTAAGCATATTTTATAGAGGTTATAGACAGGTGAATAGAAAGATCATTTGAATAAAATCTAAGGGAAGGAGGCAGGCACACAAATATGATATGACATGACAATGTTTAATAATAAACATACTATTGGGGCAGAGGTTGGAGGAGTGTCAATGCAAGAGTAAAATGTGTGAGAGATTGTTTGTGGTGGTGAATTTGCATTTGAAGGAGCAAGGCTTTTAGTTTAGTTTTCAGGGAATGACCCAAGAGGTGAGTATCGGCAAATGAAACATTTTTGAGACAAGACATGAAAGTATGAATCCTTGAACTACATTTGGGGAAAGATACAGTCATGCCCCTAGAAGCAGTTTTGCATTTAAATACTTTAGAATGTATGTAAATCACTCAGAGTTCTTCTAATCATTTGGAGCCCCATATAAGACTACATAAGGAGAATATTTGCAAAGAGCATCTGGGTGTGTACATGCTTTGAGAAGCATCCTAGATGACGTTTTGCACTTAGCTCATGCTTTGATAACTGGGTGAATGTCAGGATCTGAAGCTAAGTGGATAGAATACATACATTGATGCTCATCATCCCTGGCTGATGAGTTAGTGTGAGAGTCATGTGCACTAGGTATTTGGTAGCAGTAAAGTACTCTTAAGCAAAGGAAATAACAGAATCAGTTCTATATATTGGAAAGAGGGGTCCTGGGAACAGATATCAGGATATCCCAGTAGATGAAATAGATGATAATGATGGATACTTTGTTGTGATATTGTGTCCCCCAATATATTGTGCACCCTAATAAACTTATCTGAGGGTCAGAGAACAGAACAGCCACTAGATTAGACAAAGAGGCCAGAAAATTCTGGCACACAAACCTTTAATCCTATCACTTGGGAGGCAGAGATCCGTGTGGATCTCTGTAAGTTCAAGTCTACACTGTAAACAGACCCAGGCATGGTGGCACACACCTTTAATTCCAGCACTTGAGATCTCATGTCTTGCTTGAGAAAGACACATGCCTTTAATCCCAGGAAGTGATGGCAGGAAGCAGAAAGGTATATAAGGCGTGAAAATCAGGAACCAGAGAGTCTTTTAAACTTTTAGACTTTTAAGCTTTTAGACTTTTAGCAGCAGTTCAGCTGAGATCCATTCAGATGAGGACACAGAGGCCTCTAGTTTGAGGAAATAAGATCAGCTGAGGAATTGGTGAGGTGAGGTTAGCTGTGGCTTGCTCTGTTTCTCTGATCTTTCAGCATTCACGCCAAAGCCTGGATCCTTGGGTTTGTTTTTATTAATAAGACCTTTTAAGATTTGTGTTACAATACTTGGAGTTGAGTGGATGAGACAAAAAGGACACAACAAAAGATAAAGAGACATCATTGATGGAGAACCAAAAAGACATGTTTATGATGCACTGTGGGGAATGGAGGATATAGGAAAAGACTAATATGTGTCATATGATGATTTTTATGATAATCTGCTTGCCTGATGAAGCTAACTAGGAGTAAGTCCACTGAAGAAGCATGTTCAGAGATTGGATGGGTCATAAATATGTTACAGATTCAACTTGGGTTTGACATTCTCTCAGTATCTTAGTTAGGGTTTCTATTGCTGTTAAGAGACACTATGACCATTGTAACTCTTATAAAGGAAAACATTTAATTGGAATGGCTTATAGTTCAGAGTTTTAGTCAATTATCATCATGGTGGAATATGGTGATGCACAGGCAGACATGGTACTGGAGAAGGAGCAGAGAACTCTACATGTTGACCCAATGGCAACAGGAAGTAAACTGAAATATTGGGTATGGCTTAAGAATATATGAGACCTCAAAGCCTGCCTCCATAGTGACACACTTCTTCCACCAAGGCCATACCTACTCCAACAAAGCTATACCCCCTAATAGTGCCACTTTCTATGAGCTTATGGGGCCAATTACATTCAACTACTATTCTTGGGATTCTCAGGAAGTGTCTAGGAGGAAGCTGAAGATTCGTGTCTTCTTTTCAGGTTAGAGTTGCACCTAGTCATTGTGTGAAGCAGATGACTGAAGTCAGGATTGAGAGAGAATTCTTGTAATGAAGTTGTGTAGCTAAACAAGAGGAGAAAGTTTGGGATGTCGGTATTAAGTGATGTAGAAGAGTTAGAAAAACTTAGAGAAGTCACATGGAAGGACAATTTAAAAAAATCTTAGAATGTTTAGAGAGAGCATTAGAAATATTTTAGCTCAGTGACTAATATATTTTAAGTTAGCGGTAAGAGTTTTCAAGACTTACCTCAGAATTCTTGTAGATGAGTGACCCAGATGGCACTTCTCTGGTTTAAGGCAGAGCTGGGGAGTATTTTGTCCCATCCACTCAGAGTTTTCTTTTTTACTTCTCCTTCTCCACATGGTAACATTCCTCATTTCTAGGAAGCATGTTTTTTTAATATAATTTATTCATTTTTATTTTATTTGCGTTGGTGTTTTGCTGCATGTGTGACTATGTGAGGATGTCAGATCTTGAGCTACAGATAGTTGTGAGCTGCCATGTGGGTGCTGGGACTTGAACCCAGGTCCTCTGGAAGAGCAGTCAGTGCTCTTAACCACTGAGCCGTCTCTCCAGCCCCCGGAAGCATGGTTTTTAAAACCATAAACATACTTTTCTTGTTTTACAGAGGCTTCACAGGATCAGTTGTTTACAAGTCATTAGCGACAGGAAGAATGAATTGATGTGATGAGTTGCTCAAGTATTAGACAATGTGGTCTTCCAACACAGACACTTGTGCAGACACATGAGTTCAATGACAAAGAAAACCTCTCAGTTGTAATATTCAAGAAAGGAGTTGCAGAGGTGGTACATTTCGAGAAATTAAGACAACTTGTAGGGACTCAGGTTCTTGTCTACTTAAAACTCAGAGGTAAAGTTTGTACAGGATAGAAAAAAGTGTAAAGTGGATTTTTCTAGTATCTTCAGAATGAAGGTATTTGGTATATATGTTAGAACACAATTACTTCTCACACCACAGTCTAAATTCCCATAGTGGTAGAAGTTTGAGTAGGTCAGGCTGATGAGTCAGTGCAAAGAACATTAGTAACTTTCCTTTCCTTGAACAGGGCACTTTGGTCCAGTGCACTTTGGTACAGTGATTTGCTTAAGGGATGATGCCAAGGTAAGATCATCTCTGCAAAACATGCACAGTCTTCTTGTTTGCATGCATACTTATTTAAAAAGAGACTTTTAAAGTTGCAAATGGAACACTCCTTCATACTGCCAACTGCCATAGAGTAGAATTGATCTGTAGCTACTACAACTGGTATCCAAAATGAACAAACACCAGAAAATTCTGTGTTCAGGAAGTCATTTGAAGGCACTGGCAGAGATCTGTCAAGACTGAAGACTGACTCGGGGATTCCTGGAGGGACTTCAGGGACCATCATTTGGCTTATAAATCAAAGGAATCCCAAATTATTCTAAGCACCATTGCTGTCATCAGGCTGACCTGTTCTTGGATTAGCATGCTGCTAAAAGTTCCAAGGCACTCTTCATTCTTAGAAAGATACTTATGGGATGTACATCTTTTAAAGTGCACTTTATTACACCAATTCTTTCATTTAGAAAAATTCTTATTGGCTTGTTACTAAGTAGTCTATTTAATAGTGTCAATAAATCCTAGAATTGGAGGCATAGTATTATAATTTTGGATGCTTTAATGGTCCAAGTTATTTAGTTACTTGACCTTGGTTCACTTTCTTGCCCTTTGTTTGTTTTAATAGCCAACGACCAGTTTTTAATCAACCACAGAGTTAATGTGTTGGCTCTTGACATGTGTGGCACAATTCTGAAAAGCAATTTATTAGGATAACTTATCAAACAATATTTGAATGAATAAATCAGTCCTATTCAACATAACAAAAAGGTGGGCAGTTGCAAATTTGGGGTGTATTCAAATAAAAATTCATTTTCTTTTAGCTCCAGCTGGCTTAGCTGCTGTGTATACCAGGCTTGCCTCAAACTCACAGAGCTTTGCCTATTTCTGCCTCTCAACTGCTGGAATTAAAGGTGTGCACCATCATGTTAGCCTAAATTTAATTTCTTACAAAAGGCTTGACATCAAACACTTACCACTTTGAGTCAGCCATAACTATATAATAAGTCTCTAGATAGAGAATAGGATGGCCATACTGCAGACTCTTAACGTAAACAGATGGAGTGGGGCTTGGGGAGATGACTCAGTGGGTAATGTAACTGTCATGAGGCTATAAGTCACATCCCTAGTACTCAAACAAAAAATAGAGTATGGCAAGTTTAGATCCTAGAGGCTCACTGGTTAGCCAGTATAGTTGAAGTGTTGAGTTCAAGACTCAGTAAGAAACCTTATATTACAAAATCACGTGAAAAAGCAGTTTAAGATGACACTTGACACTGACCTCCTCATGTGCCTGCAAGGATGAATATATGTAGCTGAAAGTTTTCCTGCTCCCATCGTGCTTGCAGTCAGGACAAATCTCTCTCACCCACCTGTCCCTCAGCTGTCCTGCAGCTGCTTGGACACAAATAAACACACACAGGCTAGTATTATTTTTAAACTATGACCATGGCAGGCTTCTTGCTATCTAGTTCTTATATCTTAAATTAACCCATTTCTATAAATCTATACTTTGCCATGTGGCTTGTGGCTCACTGGCATCTTTACATCTTGCTTCTCCTGGCAGCGGCTAGTAGCATCTCCCTGCTCTGTCTTTCTCCTTCCTCTCTCTCTAGTTAGAATGTCCCACCTAACCTTATTCTACCTCACCATTGGCCAAACATCTTTATTTATCAACCAATCAGAGCAACACATATTCACAGCAGACAGAACGATATTTCCAATCAAGCATATAAATGCATACATACAAGTGTATGTACATGACACCACACATACAGAGAGAGAGAGAGAGAGAGAGAGAGAGAGAGAGAGAGAGAGAGAGAGAGAGAGAGAGAGGAGAGAAATTCAATATGCATATAGTTTGAAAAATGAGGTAAAGGAATGATTATTGGCACCACTGTTTGTATTTCTACAGGCATAGGAGAGCTAAAAGCCAAAATTACTTTCTCACACTTGTGAGCAATGTAGTCTTATTTTCTTATGTGACCCTCAGTTGAGTCACACAAATCTTTGGTGGTTTATTATAAAGGTTTAGATCCTAGGGGCTCACTGGTCAGCCAGTATAGCTGAAGTACAGGCAATTTTTTAGTATAAAGAATAGATTTTTAAAAAGGCCTCAATTTCTCATAATCCTTATAATTTTATCATCACCATAGCCAGTATCACCGCCATTATCACTATTGTAATTATCATCTCCGTCTTTATCACTATCATGCTGTTCTCCATTAATACCATCATCAAAATTATTATTACCACTATCACTATTGTTATCACTATTCATACTGCTATCATTGTCTTTGTCACTATCATTACATCTCACTTACCATTGTCTTTTTCCTCCTCCTCATCAGTCACACCATCATCACCGTCTCTTATGCCATCATTTTCATCCCCAGACCCATGTTTACATCGATATCACTATATTCACTAGCTCCTAGCATTATCACCATCACCATCACCACCCTCTCTCTCACCATCGTTCCTATAACCACTATCACTGCCATCATTGTCACTTCAGCAGTATCATCAATGTCGTGGGTGGAATGTTAGTTTGGGTCCTCTGAGAAGAGGTTACCAAGGAGATATTTTATAAGCAATAATTTTATCAGAGAGCAATGAAAGAAAATGAGAAAGGAGCCAAGAGAAGCTGGCATGCATGCTTTACACATGAAAGAGAGAGAAAAGAAAGAATGCAACTACAGTGATATTAAAAAGGAAATGACTAGGTCTCTGGGGATGTATTGTTGATTTAAAGTCACTTCCACTAATAGCTCTGCCTTAGTTATTGCAGTTGAAGTGTTTAGTTCAAGACTCAGTAAGAAACCTTATATTACAAAATCAGGTGAAAAAGCAGTTTAGGGTGACACTTGACACTGGCCTCCTCATGTGCCTGCAAGGATGAGTATATGTAGCTGAAAGTTTTCCTGCTCCCATCCTGCTTGCAATCAGGACAAATCTTTCAACTACAACCAACAGTGGCTAGGACCAACTCACAGATATGTGGACTCAATGTAAATACTGTGATTTTTTTCCTAGGCTCATGACTGGTGCATTGGCCAATGTTGAGCCCAGAGTTCTGTTCAGTGTGTGTGTATACTTACATATGTCACAGAGAGGATTATGGGATTTCAAAAGAACTTCCCATTTTTGATATTTTATTAATTTTTTATATTTAATTTGCATTACTTAACATTTTGAGGCAGGGGTAAAAAAATAGTAGAAGCTATTTCCCTCTGCTTGGGTAACACGAACTGTTGTGGCTTCTCTGAGTCTTACTAGTGCTTGCCCAGCTTTTAGCTTGCTTTAATGTTCTCACACGGTTGTGCTATTATTTCAAGTGGACCTTCCCATGGAAAGTTTTATTTCTCTGCTCCAACTTTAATTTCTATTTAGAAACCTGATTTGATTAGAGTGTGAAAGTTTAAGTGTTTGTAACAGGATTCAATTAAAATAGGTCATTCTTGGGGCTCTGAAAATGGTAACTGGCCCTGGGCAAATTGGAGTGAAAGTTATAAAATTCAGTTGGATGCATCACAACATTTAACATCTTTAAGGAAGACATTTTGCCTAATAGATTCAATTTAGAAATATTTAGTGTAGGTCATTGGCTTAAGTGCCTAAGAATGTGTGTGTGTGTGTGTGTGTGTGTGTGTGTGTGTGTGTGTGTGTGT
>CABHPQ010141683.1:0-18543 GCA_902168405.1 Peromyscus aztecus
TTTTTTTTCTCTTGAACAATAGCATTCATCCACTTTTACAATTTTTATATGAATTTTCTTTAATCCAAGGAACTTTTCTCAAGTTATTTCCAGTTTAATCACAGTCTTGCAAGCTGCTAAGCTGCTGAATCAATCTAAGTGACTTATTGGTTGTGACTTATGCAAGCAATGCTCCTTATCTTGATTACATCAGAATCACCTAGAGAGATTTTTTTTAAATGCATTCTCAGATTCACCTCTGCCCTACTGAATCCAAATTTCTAGGAATAGTGTTTAGAAATAGAAACTTAAAAATTTCCAGGTAATTCTAATGTTTACTCCTATTTAAACAAATATTTCTAATGTGCCAATTTGACAAAAAACCCATAGCACAATAAACTCACAGCCCAAACACTAACTACAGTAGAAATGGTAATAATGGAAACCCTACAAGAAGCAAACTTATAATGATAAAGTTGAGAATGTCTTGGGAATTTAGTACCTGTTCTGATATATTGAAGTCCAAACATTCTCCAGGACAGACCAGATTTCTTGATGCCTGGTGAACTGGGGAAGATGAGAATCCAAGAGAACAGTGATGCCTTGGTTATGAAGCTTCATCAAAGAACTGTCTTCTTGCTTTTTACTCACTGTGCTTTCTGAAGAATTTGGCTTCAGTTTTGTCTTGACCTGTGACGTAAGAATTACATAAAATGCATACCAGTTCTTCACTAGCAACTGAGAAAACAGAGACACGAGCTTACTGGACATGTTGGCTAGTCATTCTTTCATATGCACAGAATATTCCTTGAAAAGCATTAGATTTAGTATGTTGAATTTATTACTCTAGTGACCTTTCTTATCTAACATTTGACTGTTAATTAAGAATACTGTTTAAGGGCTGGAGAAATGGCTCAGAGGTTGAGAGCACTCGCTGCTCTTCCAGAGGACCCGGGTTCAATTCCCAGCACCCACATGACAGTTCACAACTGTCTGTAACTCCAGTTCTAGGGGGTCTAACATCCTCACACAATGCACATAAAATAATGTTAAATTGTTTTTTAAAAAAAGAATACGGTTTAATACATTGTTATGGAGAGACAAAGGGCAAACTAGGACGGTTAAATAGGGAGGGGATAGAAGGGTAAAGAAGGCAATATGGGGAGGGACTGCTAAAGGGCATCTGAAAAACCGTATGGAAACCTAGTACTGCAGAAGCTTCTTAAAATAAATACACATATAAAAGGAATCTAAACGGAGTTACTAAATAATAGGGGACACAATACCTCAACTAGATATCTTATGCCACCAAGCAAAACCTCCAATGCCAGGAATAGGTTACATCTTGTTGAACTGTTGGTCAAAGGAGTCCCATGGAAATCCTCAAACATCACAGATTATTGCCAAGGCTACTGATTACCTCTGCAATCTGATGGTAAGCTAAGGCCCTATTGCTGAAGACAACACTTACATATACCATGTAACATAAAGAAGTTGAGGTGGGGCCCAACTAGAGTCTTCACTACAACTGATAGTGTTCACGGTACTGGAAGGTACACTGTACACTACCAGAGGCGAAAGGTACTCATCAATATTTCCCAGCAACAAAAACCCCTGTGACCTACAAGAGTAACCAGCCTGCAAGATATCCTGGTGCAATAGTAACACAAATGTTATAGGAATAAGCAGCCACTTTCTGATTGGATTTAAGGCCACTCCCTAAGATGGAACCTATATTTGACGATACTAAAGTGGTCAAGAACCTGAGACTAGGTAGATTACGGGCCCAGGGAAAACCTAATACTATTATTCTGCAAAAGGAACATAGCAATAAAATGATGCCTAATGGCATTCTGCTATACCCACAGTTCAATGTCTTGCTCAACCCTCATCAGAGAAGCTTCTTCTTGTAGTAGATGGGAACTAACAAAGAGACCCACAACTGGACAATGTGCAGAGACTGAGAGATTTTGGGGGCACTCAGTCCTAAATGGGATGTCTTAATCAAAGTCCTCCCCTCAGGGCTCAGGATTCTATGTGGAAGAGAAGATGAAGACTGTAAGAGCCAGAGGTGATAGATGACTCCAAGGAAACAACGTCTTCCAGACACCAGGACTGAAGCACATATGAATTCAGAAACTGTGGCAACACACAAAAGGCCTACACAGGTTCAAGCCAGATGGGGTCACAACACTGAGAGGGTCAAGTGGACACAGGCTCTTATGCCTGACCAAAAAGCTATTTGTGATTGATGCCTGTTTGCAAAGGCAAAAATAGTTTTCTCCATTGGAGTTTCATTACGTTTATTAGCCATACTTTAAGGCTGACCCCAATGCCCAGGAGAATTTGGCCAACACCAAACAATTGTGTTTATTTCTCTAGAGTTAAGTTTCCACATTAATAAAAGGATGATTTCAAAAGTTAGCTTAATGTCTTACTATTTTTATGCTTTGAAATGTTTTAAATAAAATTTTGAATCCGTAAACAGTAACTGTTACTATTTATGCAAACACACTGCACACAGGAGCTTTCTAAGGGTTTTAGATTAGCTCACTCAATCCTCATGACTACACAGTACTATGACACAGAACTGAAACCCTATGAAACAGAAACAATTCAGAGTTTTAAGTGGAGGAAACTGAGAAATACAAAGATTTAAAAAACTCATGCAAGGTAACTCAAATGTAAGAAGCATAAGAGAGATTCGACTCTCGGCACTCTAGAAAGGAGGTTATGATCCCACACCAACTACACAGGTATTACTATTCTCTAATTTGTGGGGCAGAAAACAGAAAGAGATGATCTTCTCATTTTGCCTGTTTGTATTAAATTATGAACTTAGTAAATATAAATAATGGGCTAGTATTTTTTTTCCCTGAAATAAACTTTTGTGGCAATACTGGGATGGAACTCAGGGCTTTGTCAATCTCTAGCAAGCTCTCCCACTGAGCTAGACTTCTAGTCCAGATAATCGTTTTAGTTACCATAAACATTTAAAATTGAGCATTTACCGATTTCTCCTTTGCTCTGACTCTTAAAACTGAGTATACACAATCATGCAAGTATATTTTAAAAAAAATACTTATATAGCACTTACTATCTGCTAGGCACTAAGTTTTTTTTAATAACTTAGTTCATTCTTATGGCAATTCTAAGTCAAGAATTATTATTGTACTCATTTTACAAAAAAGTGGGGGGAGTAAAGGTCCAAAGAATTTAAAGAACTAGAGGCAAAAAAATGAAACAACAACAAAAAACCCACAGGTCAGGATCCTGAGCATATAAAATATAAAACTAATCAACAAAATTGATTTGAATTATTCTAGCATAGTGGTTGATCAAAATTTTGGGGTGACTGGAAAGCTAACAAAACAAGGATGTCTTATCCTTTTCCTCCTTCCACCCTCTTACATACACAGCTGAAAATGGTGCTCATTAACTGTTTCATCCTAGTTTCTCAGCAGCTTTTTCAGAAGCAAATAGATGATGAATATTCTTTTCTTGCTCTTCTATATTTGATAATTAAGATTAGGTACTTTTCAAGTTATTATATTAAGAAACATTATTTTGGAAATAATATATTTATTGTTCAATTTAGAGAGATAAATAAATACCTAAGGTGTATCAAATCTAATGAATTATACAAACAATTCTCAGTAAACTATATTTTAGGGTTCAGAATGTATCTCAGTTGATAGAGTACTTTGCCTAGCATGCATGACACTCTGGATTAGATCCCCAAGACTACATAAACAGGGCATTATAGTATACATCTATAATCCCAGTACTCAGAAGATAAAGGCAAGAGGATCAAAAATTTAAGGTTATTCTTGGCCACACAGTAAATCTGAGGCTAGTCTGAGCTACATGAGACCCTATCTCAAAAAAAAAAAAAAAAAAAAAAAACCAACAGCCGGGCGGTGGTGGCACACGCCTTTGATCCCAGCACTCGGGAGGCAGAGTCAGGCGGATCTCTGTGAGTTCAAGGCCAGCCTGGTCTACATAGCGAGATCCTGGTCAGGCACCAAAGCTACACAGAGAAACTCTGTCTCGAAAAAAACCAAAAAAACCCAAAACTTATTTTGTTATTTTTTTAAATATTTATTTTATGTATATGACTGTTTTGTCTGCATGCATGTATGTGTACCATGAGCATACCTGGTGCCTGAGGAGGTAAGAAGATGGTGTCAGAACCGCTGAAATTGGAGTTAAGGATAGTTGTAAGCCACCAAGTAAATGCAGAGAACTGAACCTTGGTCTTCTCCAGGAGTAACAAGGACTCTTAACTACTAAACCATCTCTCTAGTCCCTCTTTTTTGTGTGTACATCTTTCTATTATCCATAAAGAAAGTAATATAAAATTCAACAACAATCAAGTAAAATCCCAAGTTTGTAGTGGTGTATACCCATAATCTCAATATTACAAAGTACCAAAATAAAAACAAAAAAAAAGCCATGCATTTGAGACTAGGTGAACTATATAGAAAAATTCTATCTCAAAAAAACAAACAACTATTTTATGATACCACTTCCATGAAAAGAGTATGTTTCATATCTGTAGTAAGGCTTACCAATAGTTCAATGTACTTAGTCTTTACTCAATACTTTTAGAATGCTAGAATAAGTCAGGGTAACATATCCTTTATCGTTGTCCACTAAATCCACGTTTGAAATGTATGTGATCAACTACTCTAAATCGCACTTCATAGGTATCTTACCTCTGCAAGTACTTGAAGTAGTTTGTTTACTTGAGCAAAGGTCTGTGGAAGAATACCATCATAGTTTGACCTTGTACTGAAGGCATGTAACAAACTTTTAGAGTCCTGGAGCAGGAATTTTACTGTTTTAAAATCTACTGTATTATTAGCTGGTAAGAGAAAATTAAGAAAAAAATATGAAAGAATAAGCATACAACATGACAATCCCTTAGAACACTAATTAAGTATTAATTTTGCAATTTAAAGGGTGGACATGTCATAACTAATGTCTCTCTGGTACAGAAAGCAATAACTGAACACATTTATTCACAGACAAAGTGTTCATGTTGACGCTGGTATTCTGTTTTCAGATTCTAGGAGTTCTTTGAATACAGTCAACTTCAAAGGAAAGCAAAGTGAGATATTCCATTCTTCAGTAAAAGGAATTAATCAAATTAATCCTACACAAAAAACCCAAGCACAGTGTTTTCAAAGCTGAAGCTGTCTCATCCAGATGACTATTATAAAATCCCATGTTAGAGGTAAACATTTAAGTCAGATGGGGCTCCTGTCATGATTACACAGCTATCGTGTAATAACTTACTTGAAAGTCTATCACATGAAAAGTAAAACAAAATTTATTGAAAATAATGTGTTATCTCTTTGTATACAACCGAAGTTCAGCTAATAAAGACTTTGGACAACAATAAAATTTGGAAACAAAAGCCAAAATTTTTCTCCTGTAAATTAAATAAGATAACCTACCATAATAACTTTCTCTCAAAAAGCTAAAAATATTTCTACTAAATCCCCAAGTTATTGGTGACAATCATTTCAAAGGTGTAAGCAGTTGGGAAGAAGCCAGACACAATGGTACAGGCCTGTAATTCCAGTACTCAAGAGAAGAAGCAGGGAAACTGCTACAAATTCAAGGACAGTCTCAAACAAACAGACAAAACACATTTCAAAAATGAAATAAAGTAAATCTCTAATGTCACAAAAAAAAAAATAAAAGAAAAGACAAATGATCTTTCCATCATTAAAGCAAAATGTTAAGCAGTTGCTTCTGAAGGCAGAATCATCATGCTGCAATGTTTGCCTTGCTTCTGTTTTAATGTTCATGGTTTCAGAGGCTGGTGTGTGTGTGTGTGTGTGTGTGTGTGTGTGTGTGTGTCTCTGTGTGTGTGTGTGTGTGTGTGTGTGTATGTGTACACACATGTTGACACAGGAGGAGGCAGAGTACAACCTCAGGCGTTCCTCTCACAGGTGCTTTTAAAAAAGGTCCCTCACTGGCCTGGGGCTTGCCAGGTAGATCTCTGTGAGTTTGAGGCCAGCCTAGTCTACATAGCAAGGTCCAGGACAGCCAGAGCTACACAAAGAAACCTTGTCTCAAGAAACAAATGAAGGAGGAGGAGGAGGAGGAGGAGGAGGAGGAGAAGGAGGAGGAGGAGGAGGAGGAGGAAAGAAGAAGAAAGAAGAAGAAGAAGAAGAAGGTGATACAGCCATCTCTTTAGTCTTTTCCCTAACTGCCAGTAACAACTACTTATCATTTTTCAGCTACATGCAAGGGCAGAATAATACTGCTCACGCTTAGGAAGACAATCACACGATAGTGCTAGATAACAAATATTTGAACCTATCCTGTAAGAGCATAACATATGGACTCTCATCTTTTCTGTACTTGTTTACTGTGTGTTTGTGTCTGGAGAGACAGGCCATGATGCACCTGTGGAGCTCAGAGGCCATCTTGAGGGAATCAGCTTTCTTTCACCACTTGGATTGCTATGAGGAAACACCATGACCAAAAGCAAGAAGGAGAAGAATGTGGTGACAGTTTATTTGTGCATTAATAAATAAAGTTTGCCTGGAGATCAGGGGCGGAAGGCCAGCCATTTTAAGTAAACAAAGAAGTCAGGCAGAACACACCCTTAATCTCTTAGCAGGCAGGATCTCTGTGTGTTCAAGGCCACACTAGGGAAGAGAGCCAAGTGTGGTGACACACACGTTTAATCCCAGTACCAACCAGAGAAGTGGAGGTCTGTACAGACAGACAGTGACAAAGCTGTGTAGGAAGAGGAAGTGAGGTAGCTAGGCTAAGGCCAATGAGAGGGCAGAAAAGCAAGGCATATAAGCCTGGGTATACAGGAAGTAGCGCTCTTTGGAAGCATCTCTCTAAAGCTTTCACCCCTATATTTGGCTCCGTGATTTTTTTTTTTAAATTTAATAAGACCATTTAGAAATTCGTCTACAGAGGAAAGGGTTTATTTGGATTATATTCCACATCATAGCAATAATAACTCTAACTCAGAAAATGGGCATTCAAGGCCAGCCTGGGCTATATAACAAGTTACAGGCCAACTTGACCCTGTCTCAAAAAACAAAAACCTAAACAAACAAGCAATTGGCAACTTCTAACAAACATTTATTCAGTACTTACCATGGAAAGATAATATATAAGGAGTTATATATATATTAGGAGTATCCTAATTTCAATTGTGTTGTTTTGAAAAAATACACTGACCAAAAGCAACAGAAGATAGGAAACAGTTTACTGAGCTTACAATTCCAGGTTACTGCAGGGACGTCAAGGCAAGAATTTAAAGAATTACAACCATAGTCAAGAGCAAAGAGAAGCAAATGCACCCTTCCTTGTATGCTTGCTGCACTGTACTCATCTGGCATTCTCTACTCTTACACAGCTCAAGTAACAGCCTAGGGAATGATGCTACCCACAGTGGGCTAGATCAACTGAAAATCAAGATAATTCCCCAAAGGCATGATCACATGACAATCTGATCTACATAATTTCTTAATTGAAGCTCTCCTCTCACGTGACACTAGATTGTTGCAAGCTGATGTTTCATTTTTAAAAATTATTTAATTACATTATTTGTGTGTGTGTGTGTGTGTGTGTGTGTGAGCATGTGTGTATCATGACAGACATATGGAAGTCAGAGGACAATTTTGGGGAGTCAGTTCTCTCATTCCACCATGTGGAGACTGGGGATCAAACAAAGGCTTCTAGGTGTGGCAGTAAGTGCCTTTAGCTGCTGACCCATCTCTCTTGCCTGCAAGTTTACATTTTACACTTCAGTGACAAGGCAGAGAGCGTGATGTATGTGACATACATCTACCCAGAATATGCCTCTATTTTTTGGTCTTAACTTCTGGGGAACTTCCTGTTAAAAATGTGTGTTCAAGTGTTACAATAATTATCTGTGTACGTTTTGGTAAATGTTCCTTATTTTTCATTACCTGGCTTTTGTGCCTTTAAACCCATTTTTTAACCAGGAATGGGGATTAAACCCAGGTCCTTATACACGCTAGACAAGCATTCTATCACTAAGCTACATTCCCATACTTTAAACCTAATTGATTGGCTCTTTTGTACTCTTATTTAACATAAGCCATCAGTTAGGCTGAATATAAACAATAAAAGAATAGATTGCCTCACATGTGGAGTTTGAAAGGAGTCAATAATCAACTGTATCCCTAATGAATCATACTTTGGCCGGGCGGTGGTGGCGCACGCCTTTAATCCCAGCACTCGGGAGGCAGAGGCAGGCGGATCTCTGTGAGTTCGAGGCCAGCCTGATCTACAGAGCTAGTTCCAGGAAAGGCGCAAAGCTACACAGAGAAACCCTGCCTCCAAAAAAAACAAAAAAAAAAAAAAAAAAAGAATCATACTTTGTCCTTTACATTTATAGAGGAAAGATATATCTACTTGACTTTAGACAAGTTGCTTACCAGCTAAGGCTAATTTCCTTGACTCTAAATATGAAAAGGTTGCAAAACCATACACTGGCTAAAGCTGGATTTGCAAATCAAAGATATCAACTACTAGACTATCTTCCTACTCCAATCTATGGCAGTAGAAGCACTTCAAGAAACCAAAGTCTATGTCCAAAACAGTTTAAAAGCCACAACTTAATGACTGTGCTCTCTGCCACTTGTAAATTCACTATGAACAAAGAACAAACTTGTTGTATGTAGTGCATGGAATGTGCTCACAGTTTGTGTTCAATTCCATGAAAAATGAAAGGCAATCATTTTAATAGAGTTCTTGAGTAGATTATGAAATGTTAAAATGTTTTTAAAATAAGACATGGTGCACAACTTTAATCCTAAACCTTTGGAGGTAAAAGCACAGGATTGGGACTTTAAGGCTTCCCAGCAAGCTCTAGGCCAGCTTGGATTATGTGAGACGCTGTCTCAAAGAGCCCCAAAATAATAACTTAAAAAAAAAAATTGGTTCCCCACCCATTTTCATGTGGTAAGTGTATTTGTATGTGCATGCGTATTTGTGTGTGTCATGTGTATTTGTGTATTGTGGTGTCTATGTATATTCATGCATGACACACATGCATGTATGGATGCATATGCACATGTGTGCTCTTATGTATGGAAACCCAAGGCTGATATCAGGAACAAGTCAAGCCCAGAGCTTCTCAATATGGCTCTTTTTGATAGCCAACTTGCTCTGATGATCCAGCCCATCGCTACCTTTGAGTTTAGAATTACAAGTGGGTGGGTCACCATTCCACCAAGCATTTCTGGAAGTTCTGGGGATTTGAACTCTGGTCCTCATGGTTGCACAGCAAGCACTTTAACTACTGAGTTATCTCTTCAGCTCCAGAAGAAGCTTTCAAAGCACATATCATTAAAAATTATATATTCACAATGTCTAGAAACATTAACAATAACACCATTTATAGTCATGACTTTTAAGAATTATATCCATTCATCCAGCTGCCACAAACTTCCTCTGGAAGTAGAAAAAAATCACTGAGAACTGATTAAAAGATTTTTATCAACTCATCTCCAAATCCTATAGATGGCACATTCTGATTTAGCGCGCGCGTGTGTGTGTGTGTGTGTGTGTGTGTGTGTGTGTGTGTGTGTGTGTGGAGATACATATCCATGTGTGCTTTGTGTATGTAAACACAATGCCAAGGGCCAATGCTAAGTGTCTTCCTCATTTTCTACCTTATTTTTTGAGACAGGGTCTCAAAACCCTGAACCTGAACCTGGCAATTTAGCTAGACTGGCTGGCCAACAAGCCCTAGGGATCCTCCTGTCTCCACCTCCCCAGAATGGGATTCCAGGCACAAACTAATATATCCAGTTTTTTTAACATGCGTGCTGGACTGAACCAGCCCTTTTTCCTGCTTGCAAGCACAAAAGGAGGGAGAGATGGTGGGAGGAGGGGGGAGGAAGGGAGAGAGGGAGAGGGGGAGAGGGGGGGAGAGAGGGAGGGAGGGAGGGAGGGAGAGAGAGAGAGAGAGAGAGAGAGAGAGAGAGAGGCATACATGTACACATATGTATGTTGTTGAGGTACCTATGCATGCATGAGTGAAGGCTAGAAGCTGACATCCTGAAGTATTCCTTGATTGTTTCTCCACCTTATTTTGTCAGTGTGTCATCAATCCTGGAGCTCTAGCTAAACTAGCTAGCCAGCAAGCTGCTGAAATCCACCTGTCTCCATCTCCCAAGCACTGGGATTAGAGCATATCGCCACACCCAGCTTTTACTGAGCTCTGGGGATCTGAACAGAGGTCATTATGCTTATGCAGCAAGTACTTTACCTACTGTCTTAGGGTTTCTATTGCTGTGAAGAGACACCACGACCACAGCAACTCTTATACAGGAAAACATTTAATAAGGTGGTGGCTTACAGTTTCAGAGGTTTAGTCCATTATCATCATGGAGCAACATGGTGGCCTGCAGATAGACACGGAGTTGGAGAGGTAGCTGAGAATTCTGTATCTTGCACAGGCAACACGAAGTGGTCTGAGACACTGGGTGTGGCTAGAGCATATATGAGACCTCAAAGTCCATCTCCACAGTGACATACTTCCTCCAACAAGGCCACACCTCCCAACAGTGATACTTACTCCTTTTGGGGACCATTTTCTTTCAAACTACCACACCTACTGAGCGATCTCTTCAGCCCATTTTGGTTGATTTTTTTTTTCTGTCTGCTTTTAGAAAGGGTCCCACGTAGAATAGGGAATAGGCTGGTCCTGCACTCACTATGTAACAGTTTACTTTCAACTTCTGATCTTCCTGCCTCCACCTCCCAAGTGCTAGGATTACAAGCATGAGTCACCACACTAGATTGACTTAATACAAGCTATTGTAAAAGGGAAAAAAGATTCATACCTTTAGAGAGATTTTCATATAGGTTCTCAATAGTTAAAAGCAACTTATTTTCCATAACTAATCCAAATACAGCCAGCCAATGTTTTTTAAAGCACTGCAATAGATTTATTAGAGTCCATGGTGGTTTCAAGTACAGCACCTAGAAAGTATTACAAAATTATCATCTAGTGATTTATTTTACCTATTATTTAAACATACCTATGTAGAAACTTCTATACATAACCCTAATGAAAATATAGCTAGTTAAACTATTTTTAAATTAAGAGGTGCTAATCACAATTTTTAAGTGGTAGGTATATTACAGATTGATTTTATAAAATTCATATTATTAATCTTTAGTTTCATAACTTTTAAGTACATAAAGAAAGCAAACCTCAGTTAGAGGAGTAGTATACTTTTAACCAGAAAGGTACCTCAATCTACTTTTGTCTTTTTTTAAATTAATACTCTTGTTTTATGTGTACAATCCTGAAATATATGTCTGTGTACATGTGTATCTGGTCCCCACAGAGGCCAGAAGAGAGCATCAGATCCTTTGGAACTGGGGTTACAAATGGTTATGGGTAGTGATGTGAATGCTGGGACCTGAACCTGGCTGGGTCCTCTGCAAGAACAGCAAGTGCTCTTAACCACTGAGCCATCCATCATCCAGCCCCTCACTCTTCTTTTCTATATGGTCATTCCCATAAGCAAAACAATCTAAATATTTCATACTACTGGGGGAAAAATACATATAGAAAAAAAGAACCAAGTACAACTGTCATCTACAACAAAGATATTTATAGATAATTGGTCTCTTAGTTTAGGAAGTTATCAATGCCTTTTTATGAAACATTCATATTTCTAAGAAATATCCTGCCAGGTGGCAGTGGTACACGCCTTTGATCCCTGCACTCGGGAGGCAGAGCCAGGCGGATCTCTGTGAGTTTGAGGCCAGCCTGGTCTACAGAACGAAATCTAGGACAGGCACCAAAACTACACAGAAAAACCCTGTCTTGGAAAAAAAAAAAAAAAAAAAAAAACCCAACAACAACAACAAAAGAAATATCCTATTTATACCAAGCCTTCTAAATCTCTTATTATTCTTCATTATTTTTGGATCAACATGTGATAATATGAAGCAGCAAACATATCACACTGGTAAGTTTCAGAATCTTGTTGAATAGCTGGAATAAAGACATCAGCTACAATTAATGGGCTATAACGTTTCTCCTAGAGACAAGTGCGAATTTGAAACAAGCATTAAACTAAGTTTTACAGCTGGACATTGGTGGTGCACACCTTTAATTCCAGCACCTTGGAGGCAGAGACAGGTGGATCTCTGTGAGTTCAAGGCCAGCCTGGTCTACAAAGTGAGTTCCAGAACAGCCAGCACTGTTACACAGAGAAACCCTGTCTCAAAGAACCAAAAACCAAACCAAAACAATAAACTAAGTTTTACAAGTATGCTTGCTAAATCTGGTGTTTCATTTAACTGTAGAAAAGACATTAAGCTAAAGAAATCCAAAATAAGAATTATGATCAATTTTTACTCTCATATTTACATGACATAAAAGTCAAATATATAGGTGGGTGTGGTGGCATACACCTTTAATCCCAGCACTCGGGAGGCAGAGGCAGGCGGATCTCTGTGAGTTCGAGGCCAGCCTGGTCTACAGAGCAAGTTCCAGGACAGTCCAGTCTACACAGAGAAACCCTGTCTCGAAACACAAACACACAACACAAATCAAATAGAAATTCTGCCATACATTTTGAACAAATCAAATTGAATGAGCAAAGTATTTGTTTGGAGACAGGGTCTCTTGTATCCCAAGCTTACTACATAGCCAAAGATAGTCTCAAGATTTATTCCTGATCCTCTTATATCTACCTTCAAGTGCTAGGATTACAGGCATATGCCACTACAGATGATTTATGTGGCATTGGGAATAAAACCTGTGGCCTCAGGCATCTGAGGCAACCATTCTACCAACTGAGCTATACTTCTAGTCTTTGTGCAAAAACTTTAAGGATTCAATTTAAACTCTAAGAGGTCAATGCATCAAATATTCATTGTAGATGCACTATTCATTAATTTAAAACAAACAGAATCTTCCCTTGGAGTACTTCTTCTTTCTCATTTTTCCTTAATAAATCTACTTTTGCTTTGTTCAAATTAAATAAATACTATATTGTCCTAACCTTTAAGAAATGTTCATCATATAACTATCAAAAAGTTATTACAAGGCCAGAAAGATGGTTCAGCATATTAAGGCACTTGCCACCAAACTTGACAACCTGAGTTTAATCATGACAGAAGGAGAGAACCAATTCCTGCCAAACTGTCCTGACTTCTACAGGAGCACCATGGCAAACACACGCCTGCACACATACACATTCTTGTGCACACACATACACAAAATAAATATATAGAATTAATTTAATAATTTTTAAGTTATTATAAAACTTAGAGAAAATGTAATATGGATTACTGTACAGTTTTGTAATTTACACAAATATCTTCTAAGATAACAAATCATCAATAATAAAAAGAAATCTCAATTAATACAGTTAACTAAGTACCTCCATCCAAAGATCTCCAAAAGCAATTTTCATTTCTGTTTCTAATATTGAAGATAAAGCTGTCCCAAGAGATTTTTCAAGATCACATATAATGCGTTCAAGTAGAATGGCCAGTCCAGAATTTGTAGTAGATTCTTCCTTAGATATCTCCTCTACAGGTGCTGTTTCTTTAAGAAAAAGTTTCAGGCTTTACTAAAAGAGGTGATCTTTCGTTTTATTTTGAGACAGGGTTTCAAGCAGGTCTCAAAGTTATGGTGTAACTGAGGATGACCATGACCTTCTGACCCTCTTGTCTCTATTCCCCAGTGCTGGGATTACAAGTGTGCATCATCATGCTAGGTTTATATTATACTGGGATCAAACATAAAGGCAGGGCTAAGCTCATTCTAGGGAAGTATTTCACCAGCTGAGAGATATGCTCCTACTTAGGTTTTTTTTACAATAAATAAATAACCCTAAAATGTTTTTCTTACTCAAACGGAAATATGAAAAACCAAGTTATTTTAACTAAATTGAATTTTACTATCCTCTTTTTGTGTGTGTGCAGCAAGTGCTTTTGTCTACTGAGCCATGTCACTGGCCTCAGTTTACATTTTTATTTATTGCCCATCTCTTAACATTAAGGCATTGTTTTTAATTATTAAAAAAAATCAAAACAAACAAAAAACCACTAAGATAAAAAAATACCAAAATGAAACAATGAAACAAAAAGTCTACAAAAAAAAAAGTCCATCTTGTGTTAGCCAACTATTCCTGGGCATTGGGCCTGCACTGGAGTGTGGCTGATATGCCCAGTGAGACTCCATTGGAGAAAACTGATTTTCTCTTTCCCAGCAGGTATCAATCGCCAATAGTTCCTTGGTTAGGGGAGGGACTTTGCGTCCACTTCTTCTCAGTGCTGAAACGAATTTTATTTTTTTCAAACAGAAGAATTACAAGAATGCCTTATTTTCTGATTTTTTTTTTAACTACACAGAAATTGCATCAAAATTGGTTTTCTTCCCCAAAACAGTGCATATTTCAACCCACATCAATAAAGTGTTTTAAAATTAAGAAAGTTTCTGGCTTATCTATACTCATGCCATCCTCTTCCAAAATAAGCTTTTATAAGTTCAGTTGTTACCATCTCATTAACATTATACTTTTATATTTGAAAAATAACTACAATTTACTTACAGCAAAATTCAAATATTAAGTGACTTTTCTCTACAAACACCAGCTAAGGATTTAAAATGACAGTAATATAATGGGCAAACTGGAAGTTCACTCCTGAAAAATCATAAACTAAAATGTCCTGTAATTCCTCCCAGCTGTCATTTTGAGTATCATGACAAAGATATACTATTCTCAAAAAGGGAAGGAAGCAGTATATATAAGTACATTAATATTTATACAATTACTTATAAAAGTATATCTAATATAAAAAAATCAACAATTACATTCCCTACAGAGGAGAAAAGGCCAGAAAATTGGTCAGATCCCTGGAGCCAGAGCTGTTTGTGAATGCTGGCAAGTGAACTCTGGTCCTGGGAAAGAGCAGGAAGCGTTCCTAAGCACTGAAGGAAAGTTTCCCGCAGAGGGAAAGTGGGGATACATTTATAAGCAGTGCCATGCAATGTAACAGCCTACCAAATATTAAATCGCAGAATAGATCATTCTAATAAAAAAAGCAGTATTGCCCTTATATTTCTTAATTATTAGTTTAAATTTTAAGAAAAAACTATTTTACTAGAGTTGTACGATATTTGCTTTTTCTGTATTAATAAAGGGTTAGGAAATATGAAGCTAATTTTATAAAAACTTAAAAAAGTTCCACTTCAAAAGAGTATTTCCTACAGCTATTAATAATTTACACAATACACTTTGCAAGGTACAAGTTAACATGTCTACAATGATAATAGGTAAAAATAAGTGTGAGAAAATGGACAAAATTAAAATTAATTGGTAAAAGTATATGGACATGGGCAGCAATAATAGTAATGTTTGCTTTTGCTTTTTACAATTTTCATTTAATACATATAAGTGTTCCAAACTATTATTTTAAATGTACTAGATGAAAATTTATTAGTTTCAAATGTTATCAAAAATATTAGTACATGAGGTGCATTTCTAATCATTCATAGTAAAAATATTACCTGCTTTCAATTGTTGCTTAGAAATACAAGGCTGATGACACATATTTGTGTTCAGAGCTAAAGATAGTATCTCTGAATCCAATTCTTCTTTACTGAGTGACTTCACACCACTTATCAGGCCTTTAGTTCTTAAATTTCTATCATCCCTAAAAGTGTGGTTAGGGAAAAAAAAACATTTTATAAGATCAACTACATGTCAATTCAAACACACAGGTTATCAATATAAACATTAAAAATGGTTAAGAAGTTGAGAAATGAACTTGATAAAAGTATTTATATGGGACTAAAGGGGTCATTAAGTGGTTAAGAGTACTTCCTGTTCATTCAGAGCACAAGATGCCCCTGGCCTCTGTGGCACTAATACCCACATACCCATACATACATACATACACAAAATTAAAAATTATAAAAACTCAAAAAAGATTAATGCTTAGATTATTTGAAGCTTCTATAAGCTTTTCTTTAAGCACTAGTATAGTTCACATATTTTCAATTTTCATTCAGTATTTGTATGTGTGTGCTTATGCACACAGGCATCACATGCACGAGTGCCCACAGAGGCCTGGAGAGGCTGTCAGATTCTCTGAAACCAAAGTTCTAGGTAGTTGTAAGCTGCCCGATGTCAGGTTGGAAACCAAACTCAGGTCCTCTGCAAAGGCAATACACACTTTTAACTGCTGAGACATCTCTCCAGTTCCTAAGCTTCATCTTAAGAAACAAGAAAAAAAGGGGGGAAGAAAGGCATAACAGCACTTTCTGGGATGATGGAAATGTTTTCTATATTGAGAGAAAGATGAACTATACCACTGTGTCGATTTGATAATGCTGATAGTTATTAATATATTTATGCATCCCAATGTTAAGTTCATTTTCCCTCAAAAACAAAGAGCCATGTAAAAATAACCTGGCTAGATAGGGAGTGGATAAAGATACAGACGATAGAAAGCAGGAAAAATGGCAGACTCTTAATAACTGTTGTAGCTACATTAGGATTTCATTCCTCCCTCCTTCTAGAACTGGGAATTGAGTCTAGGACCTCATAGATGCTAGTAAGTGCTCTGCCACTCAACTATATTCCCAGCCCCAGGAGTTTATTCTTCACTTTGAATATTGTTGGAATTCTTCATAATGTAAATCTTTTTAAAACTAAGGAAGTGCCATTTTAATTTTTAGAATAATAAAGGCAGTGAGTGTGGAAGTAGAAAGCATGATGGAGTTAAGAGTAGAAGAGGGACAGCAGCATGTTTTAATTGGGGTCATGGCAGGGAGATAACAAAGAGACCCAAGTATGAAAGTATGTTCTTTTCATACTGGAGTATGAAAGAACAGTGAGTATCAACAGGACTCCACATAGCGCTTTGGAAACAGGATGTGGCACTTTTCACTCACTTAAAAACTAGTTTAGGTTAGGAAGAGCTCAGGGAATCCTGAGAAAGAGGGGAAAAGTGCTGAGCCAGAGGGGTCAAGGGCACCACAAGAAAACGGCCCACATAATCAACTAATCAGGGCTCATATGGGCTCACAGACTGAAGCAACAATCAGGGAGCCTTTATGGGTCTGACCTAGGTCTTCTGCATATATTATGATTGTGTAGGTTGGTATTGTAGGTGGAAGTTTCTGTCCCGCTCACCAATTCCCAAATAACCGACACAGAGGCTTAATATTAATTATAATGCTCAGCCAATAGTTCAGGCTTGTTACTAGCTAACTCTTACATTTTAATTAACCCGTATTTTTTTAATCTCTGTTTTTGCCATGTGGCTGGGTACCTTTTCTCAGTACGGCACACCCATATTGCTTCTCTCTGAATCTGCTGGCGACTCTCCAGACTTTGCCCTTCTTCCTCCCAGCATATTCAGTTTGGCTCTTCTGCCTAACCTTATCCTGTTCAGCTACTGGCCAGTCAGCTTCTTTATTTAAACCAATCACAGCAACATATATTCACACAGTATAAATGAATATTCTACATGGTATTCTTGTGGGACTCCTAGTAGGGCTGTCTCTGACTCTTTTACCTGCTTTTAGGACACTTTCCTCCTACTGGGTTGCCTCATTTCAGCCTTAATACGAGGGGATGTGCCTGGTCTTATTGCAACTTGATATGTCATGTTTGGTTGATACCCCTGGGAGGCCTGCGCTTTTGTGAGGGAAAATGGAGGAATGGATCTGGGGGAGAGGAGCAGTTAAAGGGAGGAACTGGGAGAAGAGGAGGGAAAGGAAACTGAGGTTGGGATATAATACATAGGAGAAATAAAAAAAAATAGTTTAGAAGAAAAAACCAGTAGTCCATTTTTTAATGATGATGAATTTCAAATGTCTTCAATATACAAGTAAAGCTATCAAGTAAGTAGGTGAGTATATTAGTCTAGAGCTTAGAAGAATCACAGATATTGAGGCTGTTAGCTCAGATTTCAGATAGCAAATCTAACTGAAACACTTAAAATAACCCATCGCAGTGGATTCTGATTCCAGATCCCCTCATCTCATGAGGAATCTGCCTTCTCATCTTCTCTTTAAATAAAAGTTGTTTTCCAAACCTTCAAAGAAAATAATGCTGTAGCATGAATCTTAAAGAGTCTTATTAACAAAATCAAACCTGAGGCCAGTTATTGGGGTGAAGCCAGAAGATCAGAGAGACAGAACAAGCCACAGCTATCTCACCTCGCCAGATCCTCAGCTGGTCTTGTTTCCTCAGACTGGAAGCCTCTATGTCCTCATATCCGAATAACTCTCAGCTGAACTGCTGCTAGAAGCCTGAAAACTTAACCAGCCCAAATGCTTCTCCAGGCCAAATGCCTCTCCAGGGCAAATGCCTCTAGTTTCTGGTCCTCACGCCTTATATACCTTTCTGCTTTCTACCGCCACTCCCTGGGATTGAAGACTTGCTTTCTGGGATTAAAGGCGTGGGTCACCATGTTTGGGTGTATCCTTGAACACATGAATTTCTGCCTCTGGAATGCCAGGATTAAAGGCGTATGCTACCACTGCCTATCCTTATGTTTAACATT
>CABHPQ010141683.1:18643-44143 GCA_902168405.1 Peromyscus aztecus
AGTTTCTGGTCCTCACGCCTTATATACCTTTCTGCTTTCTACCGCCACTCCCTGGGATTGAAGACTTGCTTTCTGGGATTAAAGGCGTGGGTCACCATGTTTGGGTGTATCCTTGAACACATGAATTTCTGCCTCTGGAATGCCAGGATTAAAGGCGTATGCTACCACTGCCTATCCTCATGTTTAATATTGTGGCTGTTCTGTCTCTGACCCCAGATAAGTTTATTAAAGTACACAATATTTTGGGGAACGCAATACCACCACATAATGCATAGTATATTGTGTTGCATTTTTTCCCTATTACTACTGTCAATAATATTCCCAATTACAACTATCACTGATAATAACTGTAACATCATCACCATCATTATCCACACAACCAAACAGATACATCCTCACAATAGGTACAAGTGGATAGATGACTTATACAACTCATATTATCAACACTTTAAGAAAAATCATGTTGAGTGTAGCAGCACATACCTTTAATCCCACTACTTAGGGCACAGAGGCATGTGGATCTTTGTGAGTTTGATGCCAACCTGCTCTACCTAAGACTTCTAGGCTAGCCAGGCAGTGGTGGCACACACCTTTAATCCCAGTACTCAGGAAGCAGAGGCAGGCGAATCCCTGGGTTTAAGGCCAGCCTGGTCTACAGAGACAATTCCAGGACAGCTAGGGCTATACAGAGAAACCCTGTCTTGAAAAACCAAAAAGAAAAAGTTCTAGGCCAACCAGGGCTACATGGTTACATGACCTACATGGTTACCTTGTCTCAATTAAAAAAAAAAAGATTTGACCATGTGGTAGGGACTACTCTAATTCCTTTACATATACTGTCTAATAAACCTTATGAAGCAGGTATTCATTCTTCTGTTTATTATGCACAAAGAATCTAAGTTAGGAAAACTGTCCAGATTCATACATCTGACAACTGACAGACCTAGGATTCTAGCGCAGGCAAATTTACTGCAGAAGAGGCACCCATAACATAATGTAACATAAGCTACCCTCACCTTGTATATAAATAAATAAATAACCAACTTCTTGACTCATATGACTGAAAAATTCTTTAAGATTTTGATATCAACTTTCCCCCTACTCTCAAAAGTGTTCTGTCTATTATATAAATTAAATTGAAATAAAAGTTCATCCATTTAGTATCTCTTTCCTCTAGAATCATATATCATAAAAAAATAATAGCTGAGTATGATTAGTGGTAGATTTAGAAAATAATTAAGTGTTTGATCCTTAATTTGGTGAATAAAATTTCTAAAATTCTTTACCATAAGCTATTATTTAAAAAAAAAAACAAACAAACAAAAAAAACCCACAATGACTATGATACTCACGTGCACAGAATAACAAGAGAACATGGAAATAATTCCTGGTACTGAAGACAGCATTTTAATACTCGATCATCATTGTTCTCATCATTCAATCCATCTGCAAATGCAGCAAAGGCAACTGTCAATAAGTATATTAGAAATCTAGACACTGCTTGAGCATGTTGAATCATGCCTGTAATTCCAATATTCAAGAGACTGAGGCAGGAAGATTGTCACAAATTCAAGGTTAGCCTGGGCTACTAAGTAAGACGAAGGCAATGGGGGAAAAAAGCTGGAGTGGTGGCAGGGATGGCTGGGACAATAGCTCAATCAATAAATAAGTGCCTGTTTCTTGAGAATAACTGTGCCTTCCCATGCACAGGTGCACACACACAAACATGTATATACACACACCAGAAAAATACACCCAAAGATAAGAAATCAGGGTATCACCTGAGTAATCTAGGCAATATTTACACATTAAAAATATGTAGATTTTGAGGAAATGAAGTTACTCTGATACTACCATGGTGGATACATGTCACTATATATTTCTCCAAACCCATACAATGTAAACTGGGTGGCAATGATATGTCAAGGTGGGTTCACTGATTATAATACATTTCTTTTTTTTTCTTTTTTGGTCTTTTGAGACAGGGTCTTTCTGCAGACTTAGCTGTCCCTAGAACTCACTATGTAGAGCAAGCTGGTTTCGAACTCACAGAGATCTGCCTCCCAAGTGCTAGGATTAAAGGCGTGAGCAACCATGCCTAGCTGTAATATATTTCTTATTCTGGTGGGAGGTATTGATTACAAGAGAATTATCATGTATGGGAATAGGAAGGATATGAGAAATTTCCATAACGTCTGCTCAATTTTGCTATAAAGTTAAAACTGTGTAAGCATCTATTTTTTAAAATATATCTGAAAGGCAGAAAACTCATTAAATAAAATGAAGACAGCAAAAACAATGTCTTCAGAACTCCAAATCCAGACTTCACAGTCTGTAGCTAAATTTCTTGTGTCTTGTTTATCCTTAACCTCCAAAACAAGTACAAGAAACACGGGCCCTTGGCAGAAAACACAAAAAGTGAGCCAGGCATGACAGCACACACTGGCAGAGTACAGGCAGGAGGCTAAGGAGCTCCAAGTCATTTGCACCTACATAGTGAGCTCATGGTCTGCCTGGGCTGAGACCAGGTCTTGAAAAACAAAAAGAAAAGAGGGGGGCAGAGAAAGCGAAAGGAGGAGAGGAACAGAAGGGAGAAGAGGGGAGGGGGACAGAGGAGGGAAAGGACTAAAGAGAGAAGACAGAGGAGAGGAACAAGAGAAGACAGAAGGGGAGAGAAGGAGGAGGAGGGAGAGGGAACAACAGAAAGGAAATGTAAATCATTATAAAAAAAAGAGAGAGGGTGAAATCCACAGTTCTATAGTATAACCAAGTATGCATACAAACGATGTAATCATTATCTGTGAAATACTAACACGGCCAAAGAAAGTATAGGAAAAACAATAAAACAAAACCAAAGACTCCCAAAATGAGTCACAAATGGTCACAACACCCATTCGATTTCACATTCTAACGGCTACACACTTGTTAATTTTTAAAGCATTTCCTTCCAATAATAAGTCAGCACTCAAAGAAATCTTTATCAAGGCATACTCAGGAACAATACTTACAAAGTTTTTGGGATGCCAGCTGTAATGACTGACCCCACAGTTTTCTATCTTGACTTTTGAGGCTGTCATTGATGAAATGAATTGCAGGTACAGCTTTATGCTGGACGTGTTTTAGTAGTTTTCCTGCCTTCATACGATCTAGCTCTTGTACAACCACCCAGGGAATTAGTAACACAAGTGTGTCAAAGCCTAAGAAAACAGAAAGACTTCTTAGAATCCAACATGTACTGAGCTACTAAATCAATTTCTGTAGAGGTCAAAGTTTTAAAGTACACAGGCTCCAGGCCATGCTGATGGCTTGGTGGGTAAGAATATTTGCTGCCAAGTCTGAGGACCCATGTGGTGGCAGGAGAAAAAGAGAATCCTACAAGCTGTCTGTAAGTTATTCTCTAACTGCCACATACATCCTATGGCATGTTAAGAATTTAAATATTAAAAAAACTACCAGATTACAAAAAAAAATGAATTTAGCAGACATGAGTCCTATAATCAAGGTTTACAATGTAAACAATTTCACAATAAACACATAATTTTAAAATGTAATAAGTGCCATCTAAAAGTGTATTTTAGATTTCTAGGTTAGGATATCTTAAAAAAAAATTCAGATGGGATATGACTGTGAGAAAAAAAGCAACTGTTAATATAGAATATCAAAAAAGAAAATCACAATCTGTGAATTTTTATATATACCTGGTATTTCTGTTGTCTTCAAAATTTTAACAAATTTGAGATGATTCATCAGAATATTTGTGTCAATAACAATTAGAAGCTTTTTGTCTGTGGCAGTATTTGCTAGAGAAGAAGAGCAAAGTTAGGATTTCATGACACTTGGTAATAAATTATGACCAAATTTGGGTATCACAGAAGTACACAAAACCTCTCTGTCTTGTAAGCATAATGGCGTAAGAAAATCAATCAGAGGATTCTCAAGCTGCTATCTATCTGAGCCATTACTTGTTGCCATGTAAAATTCTTCCCAGGCAAGGGTTCCCTGGGCAGGACCCACAACCTTGTTTATGCCAGAGAGTCTGGGCAGAAGAGGGTCAAAGGAGGACTTGTCTAGGTCAGGAGAAGGGAAGGTGAAGCAATGCAGGAACAAACAGGGTCAAGAACTGTCTATGCAAGTGCTTTTAGGAACATTCTTATAGGAAGAAGTCCTTCAAAGAAGGACTACAAAACTCTAGTTATTTCAATTCTTAACAGAAAAACAGTAATCATAAGTCCTACCCCAGCAAACTATCATAAATTGTGGGTATATTTTAATCATAAACTGACCTGCCCCAGCAGTAACTACGGTTCTAAATCCTACCCTGCATCCCTGATAGCTATGCACTCAAGAAGTATAAATTAATTTTGTTATACTCTCAATAAAATATAATTGAAAAGCTAAATATGTGTAAAAGAAAGAAAATATATAAAAGCAGCAATGTTATTTCATAGGACCTATGGGAAGATCTGGTAAGTTTCCTACTAGATCACATAGAAAAATGCTTAGAAATTTGTAAAATATGAGTGCTTTAAATATGAATAAGAGGTAGTACTATAATTTTTACAGAGAATTCAAAATAGTATACTAATTTATGTAATCTTATTTTTTATTTATTTTGAGACAAGAAATATATAAGACTACATAGAACAGGCTGTCCTGGAACTCTACGTAGTCCAAGACAGTCTTGAACTCCTAATTCTCCTGCCTCAGCTTCCCGAGAGCTGGAACAACAGGCATGTACTAAAATGTCCAGTGTTTACTAACTGTTCCCAGTAGTAAAAATTTTACTATATTAACAAAGAAACTATGAAAATAATACCTTTAAACAAACTGCCTTCTATCTGATCAGTGCTCTATATGATTGAAAGAACTAAAAGTTATAATTAAGAGCAAAGCATAAAAGACAGTGCGTAACTTGGTTATTCTTGGAAAAATGTCTAATTGGGTAAGAAATACATGATTATCATTTTAAACAAGCACATTTTAACACTTTCATCTGTACACTGTAAAAACTTGATGTTAGTGCAACAATTCTTAGAAAAGAATAGATCATATAAATTAATATATAGAGTATACCAGCAGAAGAAGGTACATCATCTTCCACCAAATCAATTTCCATACTCATTAACTCTCCAGCAGGTGGAACCACAGGTAAATCCACACTTTTTCCCACACGTGCAGCATGGAGCTCTTCTACTATCTGCATCTAAATTGTAAAAGGCCCCAGTGAAATATCTGGGTTATTTACTGAAGATATTTAATTAGAGAAGAAAGCAATACATCATGAAAACACCTTACAGAAATAAAGACAGCACAGTAAGATATATGGATTTATAACCATACAGTTTTAAAATCAGTTTTCTATAGCCTCAGGCAAGCAAACGGTTTTACTACTTTAGAACTTAATTTGCCCATCTATTAGGAATATCAAATGTTATCCATTTACTTTAGGATTTTTATATTATTAAAATAAGTCATGTGAAGTTCCTTGCATAAAACCTAGTATATAGACACCGAAATAAGTTCATTCTCATATCTATTCTCACTCAAAGTACTTTAAAAGAGTCAGCTTTCTCTTAGAGTATGAACTGAGGCTATAGCTGAGTGCTAGAAAGCTTGCCCAGCATGTGTGAGCCCCTGGATTCAATCCCTGGCTCTACCAAAAACCAAAAATATCTCGTCCAGTGTCCTTGAGATTTCTAATACTACTTATCCACTATCAGAAACTAAACTCTGAATCTTTTATTACTAATTGTATTACACTTTAAACTTTATTTTGCACTGGGATAATACAGGAGTGTATGTGTACAAGCACCTTTAACCCCCAAGCCATCTCGTTGGCTCTGAACTATAAATCTTAAGATCCTTTTCACTTTAGAAGTATTTCTCTGATGGTATTTTGATATAAAAAAATTAAATATGGCTGGGCATGGTGGCACACACGTACAACCCAGCACTCAGAAGGCTGAGGCTGGAAGATCATAAGTTCAAGGCTAGCCTTCTTTACACAGCAAGAACAAGGCCAGCCTGAGTAACATAGTGAGAAACTATGTTAAAATTTAAAAAGAAAGAAGAAATGAGAATATATGCTATCTTTAAAGCAGTCATGAACAGTTTTCTATCAAGGGGCATTGACTCATGAGACAGGAAAATAAAAGTAACTATTACAAATAAGTTATCCACAATCTTTTAAAGAGAAAAATATAAAATGTTAGTGAATATTAATTTACTCAGGCAACATAAAATTGTACACAATAGGCCGGGTAGTGGTGGTGCACACCTTTAATCCCAGCACTTGGGAGACAAAGGCAGGCGGATCTCTGTGAGTTCGAGGCCAGCCTGGCCTACAAAGTGAGTTCCAGGACAGGCTTCAAAAGCTACACAGAGAAACTTTGTCTCAAAAAACAAAACAAAAAACAAAAAATTGTACACAATAATTGTATGAAGATAAATCAGAAGATTCTAGGTGGGAAAGAGAGCAATGGGTAAAAAGATAAAATACTATGGACTTTCATTTGACAATAACAATTTCACCTTATTGCTGAGTAGAAAAATGAAGAACATGTTGATGTCATATTGCATTTTGGCAACTCTAGGTATACACACACAAAAGCATAGCATTAAATCAAAAAAATTTAACTTGTAGCACATGAATACTAACTACCCTCTGTTTAAAATAGATTAGCTTATTAGAAACCAAGGCAAAAGTCAAGTAAATGTAAAGACTTCTCTCAGTAATCACCCCTGCCCACATGCTAGGATTAAACCCAGTTTTATACTGCTAGACAAGCACTCCAACTGCACTACATCCCCAGCCCCTCCAAATGGTGTTTGACGACCTAATTAAAAACTTCTAAACTGAACCTAATAAATCAATACAAAGAATTTTTTTGGAGTTTAAGTAGAGACATCATTGCTTTCATTCTCCCAAGGTTTTTATAGACATTTTATTAAAAGTAGGAACTGCTTAGCAAGGCATCGTGGCATATACTGTAACTCCACCATTCAGGAGGCCGAGTCAGGAGGATCATTAAGTTTGAGATCAGAGCCTAGGCTACATAGTGAGACCCTGTTCCACACCTTCACACACACACCCAAAAAAGAAGAAAGAAAGAATTGGTTGAATTTCTTTAAAATAACAAAAGTAAGTGCATCAGTAACCTCTTCATCTGTATCTTGGACATTCTCAGATGACACTGAAGAACATGGTGTTTCAAAATTCTGAAATGAGAAAGGATTTTGAGTTAAGCCTTGTGTGATGTATAGCATCTCTGAATTCAAGTGGCCAACTACCAGAATTGGTACCCATCCTGCCTCCAACAAAAAATAAAATAATATCTATCTATCTATCTATCTATCTATCTATCTATCTATCTGTGTGTGTAAGTCAAAGGACAACTTGGGGGAAGTCAGCTCTCTCCTTCCACCATGTGGGTCCCAAGAATCAAAACCAAGTCATCAGGCTTGGTGGCAAGCGCCTTCATCTACCGAGCCATCTTGCCAGTCCCACCATATTGACAAACAAAAGTGTCTCCAGGCACTAATAAATACGCTGAGAGATAAAACTGCCCCCATATGAGAATCACCCCTAGAAAAGACCTATTCTACCAAGTCATAAAATGTAAGTCATATTCTTTAGGGCTTTTAATCATTAAAATACTTATCTTTCTTAGATAAGTATTTTATGCCACATAAATGCCACACTATTATATACCCCCCTAAAGAATACCCATCCTAAAGAAAAATAAGCAGGTTTTCAATGGCAGAAAAATTTTATTTAGAAATCACTGAATTGCTTCACAGCCCTTTGGCTAAGATCAAGTATAGAAGTCATTGAGCCATTTCTAAAAGTGGCCTGATAAAAAAACAAATCTAAGGACTGTATCACGGCTAAGGAGAAAAGGTCAAAAACCACAGAGCTGTATTGTATGTAGTGACAGCACCAGAGGTCTGTTTTATTTTCTGTCTTCTAACAAAATTGAAAAAAATTTTTCCATGAATTCCAACTCTGTGCCAGCACTTTAATATTTTATGACAAGATCTCCCTTACTTTTAAATCTTATTAAATTTCTTTAAGGTTTTCTTAAAAGTGCCAAGGAAGCTAGCTAGAATAATCAGAACTGCTTGTAACTAGATACTCTAATACCCATGTTCTACTCAGTGCTCTCTGACCTCACATCACTTCCAGAGAAGTCAATGAATCTATCACCAAATGCAGGAAATTCATGTGGTCTTGAAACTTCCTAAGCCTATACAAATGGAAGCAATAGTGGGCATTTAACTAATGCCACACCTTACTATGCTTTATTAAATACACTGAATGAGCCGGATGGTGGTAGCGCACGCCTTTAATCCCAGCATTCAGGAGGCAGAGGCTGATGGATCTCTGTGAGTTCGAGGCCAGCCTGGTCTACAGAGTGACTTCCGGGACAGGCACCAAAACTACACAGAGAAACTCTGTGGGGGGGGGGGGGGGGGGGGGGGGGGGGAGGAATCTAAGTGGGAAAACATGACTATCTTGCTTCCCTGATTACCTCTTAGTGCCTCTCTTCCATCTATAAGATACAAAACAAAACACTAGGCTTTCCTATGAGACAGTCTTAGTCACTGTCCCATAGCAATACTTGTCCTATTACCATGACCACGGCAACTCTTATAAAAGGTGCAAAGGTTTATTATAATATTATATACCCCTGGGTAGAGATTTAAGATTCTAGTTTAAGATGTGACATGCAACACATGAAGTTGTATGCAGAACTGCATGTAACAAGTATGCACAGAAAAGTCCACACTGAAGTAACATAAAACTGCAACTCTGTGCAGTAGGTCGGAAGTTGAGTTGCTAAAGCTCCTCTCTGCCCCAGCCGCTTCCTCCCCTTGGAAGTGTATCTTCTAATAAACTGTCACTGCCTGGAATGGTATCCTTTCTGAATAAATTTTCTCCCTTTGATTACTACTATCTGTATGTCTCTGTCCAGTCCTTTGTCCCAGAACACAAGAACCTGGATACTACCCGGATTCCAAAACCAGGTGGCAGTAATATCATCCTAAGGACGCTGGAACAAAAGGGAATAAAACAAGACACAGATACATTATCTGCATGACTAAATTTGAATCAGTCCTCTATGATTATCATCAATAACAGAAGCAACTAAAACCTGAGTATTTTAAATAAGTACTTTTGCTAAAACCAAATCCTTCATTTTATACATTACCTGGGTACAGTTTTCCTTAGAATCTGAACCATTAATTTCTGGATGCTCTTGATGGTCTCTTCTTTTCCCCTCACAAACAGTCTGCTTACATGCGGAATCTGAAAACAAGTTTCCAGCTTTGTGCCTGGTCAAATCTAATGACATCTGGGAACTTTTCAAGCATTCCTTTTCTTTCTGCTTGATCTTTGACTTCCTAGAATCTACACTAAAGACATTTTCTTCTACAAGCTTCTGGATGGTGTTAGAGGATTTTTTGGGAATTTTGAAGCTGATCTTCTTCCTTCCAGATTCAAATGGTTCCTTGGTTATATTGTTGAAATTATAATTCTGAGGAAGTTGATTTTTCTTGCATTTTTCCAATTCTTCAGAACTGTCTCTAAGTTTATTGTTCTTTGCTTTCTTGAGCTCTCTCATATTCTCCTGAATACACAAATGAGGCCAATTCTTTTCCTTTGTCTGGCCTTCAGCTTTAGACTTCATATCTTTGGTAATTTTAATGCTGCTATGTTTTTTTATTTCATAACCAAGCTTACTTCTAATATTTGTCAATTTACTATCTTTAAGTTTAGAATCTCTTGTTCCATTTGATGAACAACTCTGTGAAGTAATTTGATCATTATTTGAGTATGATGTTACTTCGAGTTTAGTAGGTCCTTGGGTTGAAGAACTGAATTTTGGTCTCTTTCTGGGTGTGTCAACTTCTACAGCCAATCTATAAAGCAGAACAGAAACTTAGGTTTTGTTTGTTATACATACTGTAAAAAGATGTCAAGAAAAATAGAGAATTTACCTTTTCAGATCTTGTTTTCTGTTTGTATTATAGTATACAATGTCTGTATCATCTGGTTTCTGAAATTAAAAAAAAATTGTTTAGAAAATATAAATTGTGTTCTGTTGTTACAGTTACAAGGAAGAAGAATGGGAAACATCTGTGTTCATGAACCATAATAGTTTACTTCATCTCTAATCATTTTGGGGCAGACATTATCACCTTTATTTTATAGACAAAGCATCCAAAGCTTACAGAGTTTGGCATCTTTCTGATCATCACAGTGGAAGGTAGTAGCACTGTCATGATCCAAAATACATCTGTCTGACTCAATTCCATGATCCCATCTATGTACTCTGAGGATCCACACAAAAAGATAAAGGAGACATAAAGAATATGTATAAACAGCCTAACTAGAAGGATATAACTAAATGTCAAAGTAGAATACAGTCAGTATGTGCTAAGAATTCAAAACATCTGCCACTAAAAGGTGGAAGATACTCGTGGGAAAAGATAAGTATAGGTCAAAGATTGAAAGCAGTAAGTAATATGAATTCAGTAGAAAAATATAAATCAGCCAAGCTAGAGGGAGAGGGATTCTGTCACAGAGCAAAGAGAAGGAAAAGGACAGTGAGGAGAGGATAAATTAAATACTTAAGATTGGACCAAATTTAATTTGGCAGAGAACAAATAAGAAGATTGGGGGCTAATAATGTGTGGACTCAGCATGTGTAAGGCCTTGGGTCTGATCCCCAACACCAGAAGACTGATATAAAAACAATAAACTCAAACACATTTAATCACTATCATGTACCACACAGTATTTCAATCAATGACAGACCACACATGTAACAGTGATTCCATGATGAAACTGGAAAAGAATGCATAGCTGCAAAAAGTCATGAGAAAAAGAAACCTCAGGAGAACATAAACAACTCCCAAGAAAATGCTCAGTGAAGGACACTGCAGAAGCTTTTGCAGACCTCAACAAGCTACATAAAAGCTTTAAAACACCACAGCCCCCAACACCAAAAGGCTTCCATTATAGATAATGTCCGTGCTGCAAGCACTACATTGTCTGTTTAGTAATCCAATCTGTGATGAGAAAACAAGACAAACCAAGCAAACTGTGACACACTTCTAAGAGGTGAAGCCTCAAGAAAGTCTCAGGCATGTCTTTGGAGGAGTGCCAGAAGAAAGCACAGATGACAACGCCATGTGCTACTACCAGAGATTCTGACCCTGACCCTGTGGGGGAACTGGCCAGTGTCTGTGTGTCTGTGCATCTCTGTGTGTCCTAGTTTTTAACAAAAAATTTTAAAGAAAAATTTAAGTTACATAGAAAAAATTCATAAAGATACAAAGAAAAAGTATTTTGTACATTCAATAATGTGTTTTAAACTGTTATTACAAATGAGTCAAAAGGCTGAGTAATAAAGTTTATAAATTGAAAAGGCTACATTAAAGTTGATCTATTATAGAAGAAAAATGCTTTAATACATTTAATATAGCCTAAATATTTAGAATTTTTAAACTTTAACCTAATGTGCAGTATTGCACAAGGTACTCACATTCACTCACTGCTTATTCACCTAGAACAAGTTCTAATCTTACAGTCTAAGAATATCATTTTATGTTCAACATCCTTAGCTATCAGGGAAATGCAAATCAAAACTACTTTAACATTCTACCTTATACCTGTCAGAATGGCTTAGATAAAAAACACAAGTGACAGCTCACGCTGGTGAGGATGTGGAGCAAGGGGAACACTCCTCCATTGCTGGTAGGAGTGCAAAATAGTACAGCCACTATGAAAATCAACATGGTGGTTCCTCAGAAAACTGGGAATTGATCTACGTCAAGACCCAGCTATACCACTCTTGGGCATATACCCAGAGGACACTACCATAACTATGTCCATAGAGACTTCTTAATAATAGCAAGAAACTGAAAACAACCAAAATGTCTCTTAACTGAAGAATGGATAAAGAAAATGTGATATATTTACACAATGGAGCATTACTCAGATGTTAAAAAAACAATGACATCATGAAATTTGCAGGCAAATGGATAGAACTAGAAAAGATCAACCTGAGTGAGGTAATCTAAACCCAGAAAGTCAAACATGGTATGTACTCACTTGTAAGTGGACGTCAGCTGTTAAGTGAAGGACAAACATACTACAATCCACAGACTCAGAGAGCCTAAGTAACAAGAAGGCTCAAGGGGAAGGGAAAATAGAGTAGATTTTGTGGGTGAACTGAGGATGGGTGGAGATGGAAACAGGAGGGATCAGGCCAGGAAAAAGTGTGTAAAAGAGACAGAGGGAAAGAGTACTGAGACAGACAACTGGAACTGGTGGGCATTTGGGGGGAGAGCATGTAGAAACCTAGTGCAGTGGAAACTCCTTGCAATCTGTGAGAGTGACCCTATCAAAGTCTCCTAGTAATGGGGATACAGAGTCTAAACTGGCCATCTTCTATAACCAAGCAAGGCTCCTAGCAGTAGGACCGGGACATCAACGCAGCCACAAAACTTTCAACCTACAAACTGTCCTGCCTACAAGACGTGCTGGGACAACGGTGGTACAGAACTTGTGGAAGTGGCCAACCCATGACTGGTCCAACTTGTTGCCCATACCACCATAGAGAGCCCATGCCTGACACTGCCTGGATGGCCAGAAATCAGAAGCAGGACAGCCCAGAGACCCAGGATAGAACCAAACGTGACTGACCAAAAGAACAAAAAGAAGTCAATGAAATGAATGATTCCTAAGGATATTCTGCTATAATCATAGATCGGTGCCTAGCCCAGTTGTTATCAGAGGGGCATCATCCAGCAACTGATGGGAGCAGATGCAGAGACCTATAGCCAAACACTAGGTGAAGTAAGGGGAACCCTGCAGAATAGGGAGAGGAAGGATTGAACCAGAGGGGTAGAGGACACCAGGAGAACAAGGCCCACAGGATCAATTAAGCAGGACTCAAAGGTCACAGAACCTGAAGTGACAAGCATGGATCCTCTATGAGTCTGAGCTAGATCCTCTACATATACCTCATGGTTGCATAGCTTAGTATTCTTGTGGGACTCCCAACAATGGGAGTGGGGAAGTGGATGTCTCTGACTCCTTTGCCTGTGCCCAGGACCCTTTTCCTCCTACTGGGTTGCCATGTCCAGCTGTGATATGAGGGTTTGAGCTCAGTCTTACTGCATCTTGTTAGACCATGTTCAGTGGATATTCCTGGGAGGCCTGTTTTCTTTTTTTTTTTTTAAGGAAGCGGAGGAAGAGTTGATCTGGGGGAGGGGTTGGGAGGAGTGGAGGGAAAAACGGTGGTAGGAATGTAATGTATGAGAAAAGAATAAAAGTTAAAAAAATATACCATTTTAATCTTTCTAATGTATCTTTACTCTTTCCTTCCTACCATTTTAATCTTTGTAACGTATCTTTACTCTTTCCTTCCCTCTCCCTCCTTCCTTCCTACCATTTTAATCTTTGTAATGTATCTTTACTCTTTCCTTCTCCCTCCCTCCCTCCCTCCTTCCCTCCTTCCCTCCTTCCTTCCTTCCTTCTTTCCTTCCCTTCTTTGGAAATTGGAATCTCATTCTATACCCCAGGCTGAACTAGAACTGTATAACCTAGGCTAACCTCAAATATGCAGCAATCCTCCTGGCCTTAGCTTCCTGAGTGCTGATAATTACAGGTGTGACCTAGCACTGTGGAGGTGAAGACAAGTGAATCCTGGGAGCTAACTGGCCAAACAGCCTAGCCAAATCAGTAAGCTCCTGGTATAGTAAAAGACTCTGCTTCCAATAGTAAGATAAGAATAACAAGGAACTCATGCAATGTTGACTTCTTGCCTCCATGCATATGTGCACACAACCACATGAACACAAACACACTGACGCACGTGTACTCCACACAAAGACACAAAATTATACATCCCTGTATATAAAAAGAAAAAAATTATTAAACACAATTCTGCTTTCCTAGAACTTTCACTTCTTCTTTAACTATCACTTAATTTCAACTTCAACGTGGCCAGTACTTCATGAGCCGCCCATGAACTAGCTTCATGTGTTTAACTGGCTGTTACTATTTTCACCATTAGTGAAAGAACAGAAAGAACTCTAGATCTGGCTCTGCTCCTGCATTTAATTTTATATTAGTGAACAAATTATTTGATTTTGTGCATCTCAATTTTTTTTATCTCAATTTCTAAATCTGAAAGTGCAAACAAATGTATCTACTTCAATTACTTCAAAAAGAGAATGTAAGCCAAGCCTGGTGGTACATGCCTCTGATTTTAGCACTTGAGAGGCAGGAGGATTCCGAGTTCCAGGATTCCAGATCTACTTGATCTATGAGCTACATAGCAAGATCTTGTCTCAATAAATAAATAAACTGTAAAAACAAATATAACAGTATATATAAGAAGACAGAAAAACTCTCTGAATTTATTTCCATGTTGCCTAACTCTATGTAATAGGGTCTACCAACATAAAAAATAAAACCTGCTGGGGGTGGTGACACAGGCGGTTAATCCCAGCACTCAGGAGAGGCAGGCAGATCTCTGTGAGTCTGAGGCCAGCCTGGTTTATGTTATCAAGCTCCAGGCCAGCCAAGGCTACAGAGTGAAACACTGCCCTAAAAAAAAGCAAACACCTGATAAATGACTTTTGGCAAATAAAAGGAAAAACAAAACATTGGTTTTTATTGGCTTTCACAAGTTAATCATAATAGAAAAAAATTATAGAAAAATACAGAGAGAAATTTTGTATCATAGACCCTTTAACTGTACATCAAAACTTTACTATGACAAAGTGCACTGAGTATCACATGCCTATAGTTCCAACTACTTGGAAGAGTAAAACAGAAGAGTTCAAGGCCAGCCTCAACAATATAGTAAGAGTCAATCTCATGAAAATTAAAAAAACAAAAACAAAAAAACTTCAAGATAAATAGTATTTATTGAGTTATGGTATCTAAACACTTACCAGTTTTCTCTTCTTTGTTGAAACAGGTTTAACACAGTATGCTGAACTAGTAGAGCCTGCTGATATTTCTCCCTCCTTCTTGTCCTAAGAAGGCCATTCAGGAGGAAAAATGAACATAAAAGCACAAAATAAAGCATGACTTAATCACTATTATAAATTGACATTCTCATTCAAAAATGAGCTCATTTAGAGACACAAACTTTAATAAGAATGGAGCTCAACTAGGAGGACTCAAAGAGAAATTAGAAGCCCTGGGTGCTTACAAACTGGAGATGATGTAAGTACAGTCAGGTAAGAACACTGTGAGACAGCATTGCCACAGAACTATTCAGTCCATAAAAGAAAACTGGATGTCCTACTTCTCAGTGGCTCCTGAACTCAAAAGGCTGAAGACAATGCTGTTCGAAGTATGTACTATGTACCAAAAATGTATCAGACCATGAACTGAGCCTTTAAAATAAACAAACAAACAAAAACAAATAAATAAATAAGTTCTTGTTTCCATAAAGGTTAAGATCTAATGCAGAAATTTACAAATAAACAACTAATAAGTTTAGAATGTCACATGATGCTTTGGATGAAATAAAACAGAGAAGGTAGACAAGAAGGGTGAAGAGCTGAAAGAAGATCGATCTGCCATTTTTAAATGTGTTCATAAAAGGTTCGATTGATAAACTGACAGCTGAATGGAGACTAACTAAAGAAACAAGGGTTGGATATGTGGCTCAGTAGGTAGACTGCTTGTCTAGCATACATAAGGACTTGTATGCAATCTTCAGCACTATATACACCAGCATAGCGGTGCATACTTGCAATCCAAGTACTCAGGAGGTGGGGACACGATGATCAGACACTCAAGGTCATTCCTAGCCCCCAGGAATTTGAGGCCAACCTGGATACTTAAGAGCCTATCTAAAATAAAAAGAAACATGGCTGGAGAGATGGCTAAGAGGTTAAGAATACATACTGTTCTTACAGTGGACTTATTTGGTTCCTGACACTCAAAACAGGCAATTCACACCTACATGCAACTTAGGCTTAGGGGATCTAAAGTCCTCTTCTAGATTCCTCGGCACCTGTGTGCACATGTTCAGACAGACACACTTATATACACAATTTAAAAAGTAAAATCATTTTTTAAAATGGAACAAATGGTGTATTTTCAATTTAAAGGGAATAATTGACAAGGGAGAAACCCCAGAGACAGGAATGCTCCTAAGTGGCTGGAACAAAGAAGCCAATAAGTAGGAAGTAATGTGATGAAATGGGGAGAGTGGATGGCCTTCCCAGTCCCAACGAGGGGCTATTAACGTGGAAAACCACAAGAAAGTACAGAGCAGAGAAGTGACACAATCTGACTTATATTGTAATAGGATCATATTGGTCACTGTGTTAAGAATAAACCAAGAGGCAAAGGCAGAGATGGGGAAGAATTTAGAAATCAGTGGAATAACTAAGGAAAACAAGTTCTTTGCTTAGATTGTGGTAACAGCAAGAAAGAAAGTAGTAAGACTTTGAATATGTTAAAAAAGAGAAAACCGACAGACTGGCTGCAGGTACAGGCTAACGACCAAGTTTGGTCTAAACTGAAAGAACAGAACTGTAGTTTATTAAATGAGGAAAACTGAGCTTGGGTACTTGAAAGGTTATAGCTTAAAAAAATGAGTAAGAAAGCTGGGTGTAGTGGAACACCCCTTTAATCTCAGCACTTGGGAGGCAGAGGCAGGTGGATCTCTGGGTTCAAGGTCAGCCTGGTCTGCAGAGTAAGTTCCAGGACATCCAGGGCTATATGTAGAAACATCCTGTCTCAAAAAAATAGATAGATAGATAGATAGACAGACAGTAGACAGACAGACGGATAGATAGCGATAGATTAGATAGATAGATAGACAGACGGATAGAGATATAGATAGATAGATAGATAGATAGATAGATAGATAGATAGATAGATAGATAGATAAAAGAAAGAAAAAGGGTGAGAGCTGTGTGTAGTGACACATGTCTCTATGCCAGCTCTTAGGAAGACTAAGACAAGAGGACGATGAGTCTGAGTCTAGACTGTGCTATATTAACAATGCCTTGACAATCCTGCTTCAAGAAAAAACTATGGTGGAACCATCAAAAGAAATATGAAAAACCGTCACTAAGAGATAAGGAAAATTAACAAAGCAAAGTATCTCAGAAGTCAAGTCAGGAAAGAGTTTCAAGGAAAAGGTATAATCAACTACAGCAAACACTGCTGAGATGTCAAGGAAGACAGCTCTCAGAGTTAACTGATGGAGTTAGTAACACAGAAACCAGCACCAGTCTTGAAGAGAGCACATATAGAGAAAACTACTCTCTAAGCCTCAATTTCTTATCTGTGATTTGGATAATAAAAGTAACTACCCTGTAGATTTGCAATAAATTAAATAATGACAATTAAATAAAATGGAAAGCAAATGGCTTTCCCGGGGGACTGATGGGCAGAAATTTTTATGTCATCACCTCCTCCAAAAGGATAAGGGCTCCCATGGGGAGTCTGAAAAGCCTGGCACAATCAGTTGAGGCAGGACCAAGCCCCTCCCCCCTGCATCACAGCTGAGCAAGGCCTCCCACCATAGGTAATGGGCTCCATAAAGCCAGCTCATACACCAGGGATAGATCCTGCAAACTAAAATTCTTACTTCAACAAAAGTTGATGGAGAGGTGGTCTGTTTTTTCTGAGACTTTTCTTCTTTCCCACAAGATTCTTTGATAGACATCTTGAGAAACTAAAAGAAACATTCAAAACACATTTTTTTCCCATCACAATAAAAAAATATATCACAAGCCACTCTTCTCTTAGTTCTATAGGACTGGAGTTTTACAAAATGTTTTTCATTTTCTTGCTAAAATCAGCACAGCAAAAGCTAAAACTTGGAGTTCTAAGGAAAGATCAATGACCACAGATTCACAGGGACTCTCTGGGTTTCTTTCACTGAGGAAAGAGAACAACTTTATTTCCTGGGAGTGCCAGGCTCATTTAGAGTTTAAAGACACTAAGGCTCAGAGCTACCTCAAGACATACTTCCTCAAAAGGCACACCTAAAGGCATTTCCTTCTGGCTATCGGATGGCCCTTCAGTTTTCCTTGGTGAACTCAAGGGGAGAATTATCTGAATCACAGGTTGCCCTTTAATTTAGGTTTGCCCTTTGATGGAAGCTTTAAAGGCCCTCTGCATAGCAACAATTTCTAATCACTCTCAAGATACAGCTCTCTCACTGATTCTTTTCTTTACTTACATTCTCTTGCCTAAAGATCTGCTCCTTCAGCTTCGTCAATCAACTTTTTAGAAACGGTTCTCAAGACAAAGCCTTGAAACTCTCCCTTCTCCCTTAAGCATCAGATCAGTATTTTGGCTGCCTGAAAAGACTGTTTTGCCCTACTTACACCTGAAAACAGATTAACCATAATTCTTCATTTCTCAACGTACTGTCACTCATTATGTGATACTTCAAACCAACTGCATACATGTTTCTAAGCCCCAGTTTCATCTTATGTAAAATAGAGGTAACTTATCCTAGAACATCTTTTTGCTTCTGTTTTGTTTTTTGAGACAGGGTTTCTGTGCAGATCTGGCTGTCCTGGAACTTGCTCTGTAGACCAGGCTGGCCTCTAACTCACAGAGATCCATCAGCCTCTGCCTTCCAAGTGCTAGGATTAAAGGTGTGCTCTGTAACGCAAATCTTAAAAGGTCTTATTAATAAAACAAAACAAAACAAAACAAAACAAAAAAAAAACCCAGAGCCAGATATTGAGGTGAAAGCTAAAAGATCAGAGAAACAGAACAAGCCACAGACAACATCACCTCGGCAACTCCTCAGCCGATCCTATTTCCACCAATCCTCAGACTAAAAGCCTCAAGTCCTCACCCCTGAGGGGCTCAGTTGAACTGCTGCTTAGTTCCTGTCTCCTCACGCCTTATATACCGTTCTTCACCCAGCCACGTCCTAGGATCAAAGGCATGTGTGCTTTCCAAGCAAAGGCCTGAGATCTCAAGTGCTGGGATTAAAGGCGTGTGCCACCACTACTCAACTCTGTTCCCAGTGTGGCCTTGAACTCACAGAGATCCAGACAGAATCTCTGCCTCCCAAGTGATAGGATTAAAGGTGTGTGCCACCACAGTCTGGCCTCTATGTCTAATCTAGTGGCTGGCTTTGTCCTCTGATCCCCAGATAAGTTTTATTGGGGTGCACAATATATCACCACAGTGTGCCTGTGCCGCCGCCACCACCACCACCACCGCCGCCGCCACCACCACCAGCCAGTCCTAGAATATTTTTTAAGGAGCCGAAGAGTATAATAGATATAATAATTACTTTGAGGTTGGTAAGATGGCTTAGTGGACAAAAGTACTTCCTTCACAAGCCTGATGACCTGAGTTTCATCTCCCAATCCCATGGTAAAAGAGAAGTGACTTCTGAAAGTTATCCTTTCATTTCCACACATGCTCTGTGACAAGTATGCACTGACACTTATGCACACACAATAATAAAAGTTTTAAAATACTTTGCACAAAGATGTATATAGTAGGATCTAAATAAAATAAATACCTATGTGGTTGGCTTTCTACTAGACCTAGAGTTCCTTGAAAAGTGTGTTGCATTAAAAACTTGGAAGGTAAATAGGCTTAATAGATAGAACACACCTATAATCTCAGCATTTTGGAAGCCATAGCATGAGGATTGCTGCAAGTCCCAGGCCAGATGGGGCTACATAATAAGTTCTTCAGAGTAAGACTATTTAAAAGAACAAAGCAAAAACTGGAGACATATTCATGAATGACTAAGTGGATGAATGAGTGAATCCATTCTCTTTAGTCTATCAACTTTTTTATTCTGAGCTATTTCCAATTCTTTCCTAAACCACAGATTCTCTGTCCATTTCCTAACCGAGTTTTACTTTTCAAGCCCTGCTTTAGACCAAGTCAGTACCATCTGCCAAGGGGAAAAAAAAAAAACAAAACAACCCAGAAAAGAAATTGTTAGGCTAGCCATAGCCATACCTTATGGTCAAACAGTCTCAAGCTTGTGGGCACTGGTAGTACAGAGCAGCATTCTGTGCTGGGATACGGTGGTCAGAGATTGGAAACATCACCAGATCTATTGGGACAGGACATCATGAAAGTGAAGTCCAAACAACAGTAAATAGCTGGCAGTGACAATATGAATATAACAAAGACTACAAGCCAAGTAATCCAATTATTCCTGGTCATTCATAATCCAAATAAGTAAGCAAAGTTGTATAAAATAAGATCTCCCTGCATTCAGAAGACAGTGGCAGGCTACATAGTAAGACCCTGCTTCAAAAAAACAAATAAAATAAATAAGATTTAATGCTGGTAGCTAACAGGGAAAATAACTTACAAAATTAACACATGAACAGTCAACAAACTTCTAAGAACAATCTCTTAAGTACCAAAAATGTTTGCCTTCAAAGATAGTCTACGGTAACAGCTGAATTCATGCTAAACCTTCGGGTTTATAGTAGTCCTCTCTTCTCGTCTAAAGAATTCATTTCAGTAGCATGGAAGACACAATAAGAGAAAGGAAAAAAAAAAAACAAAAAACCAAAAACCAACCCCCCCAAACAAACAAACAAACAAACAAAAAACCAAACCAAACAAACAAACAAAAAAACTATTCCAGCCTGGCCTAGTGGCCCATGCTATCTGTAGTATCAGTTACTTAAAGGCTGAGGCAGGAAGCCAGACTGAGTCCAGGAGTTCTAAGTCAGCCTGGATTGTTTCTTTTTTTTTTCTTTTCTTTTTTTTTTTGGTTTTTCGAGACAGGATTTCTCTGTGTAGCTTTGTGCCTTTCCTGGAACTCACTTGGTAGCCCAGGCTGGCCTCGAACTCACAGAGATCTGCCTGGCTCTGCCTCCCGAGTGCTGGGATTAAAGGCGTGCGCCACCACCGCCCGGCCTGGATTGTTTCTTAAAATAAGATACTGCTTACAGAGTATGAGGCTGCCTTTGACATTTTTGCTGATCCATGTCAGTCTAATGTTGTTGCTTTGGATACACTAATATTATTAGAAACTTCTCTTCCAATGAGACAGAAGGGCACTAGATGATGCACTATCCAAGGAAAAGCATCTGTCTCAGTTAGGACTTCTATTGCTATAATAAAGACCATGACCAAAACAAGCTGGAAAGGAAAGGGTTTACTGCCACCTCACACAGTCCACCACTAAAGTCAGGGCAGGACCGTGGAGTCAGGAGCTGATGCAGAAGCTATGGAGGAGTGCTGCTTACTAGTTCAGTCTGCTTCCTCATACACCCCAGGACCTCCTGCCCAGAAGTGAAAGTACCCACAATGACCTTTGCCCTTCCACATCAACTACTAATTTAAAAGGTGCCCTAGCCAAGAGTGGTAGCACATGCATTTATCCCAGAACTTCAGAGGCAAAGACAGGAAGAACTCCATGAGTTCCAGATCACTCTGGGTTTTTTTGTTTTGGAGGTAGTGGTGGTGGTGGTGGTGGTGGTGATAGTTACAGTGTTTTATAGTGAGTTCCAGGCTAACCAAGACTATATGATGAGACCCTGTCTCAAAAAACCAAAAAAAAAGAAAATGCCCTGCAGACTTGCCTATAGGCCAATCCTATTGAAACATTTTCTTAATTAAGATTCCTTCTTCCCAGATATGTCTCTAGCCTATGTCAACTTGACCTAAAACTAGCAAGCACAGCATCCATGTGTGCTATAACATACTTTATATTCATTTTAGCTGAAGTTCACATTCCTTTTATGCAAATTAAAACAAATAACTGAGGAGGACTTCCTCTGTGAGCAGTTCTCTAGATTCTGGCTTCTTAAACTATGGGTTACAACCTTATATTGGCAACATTAAAAGGTTTCTGAACACAGATCAAGCCTAAAAATTAACTGAGTATGTGTAATGAATCCTACATATTTCTGGCTACACGCGCTAGTACTGTATCATGTGACTTCACTGCAGCCTTGAACACAGCGTATGTGCATTTTGTATTTTGCACGCCCTCATACCCACAAAACCCCAGCTACTGCTGCCTGAAACACCTTGGCTCATATTCATGACTATTGTATGTCATGAACGGCAGTGTTTTTACCAGTCATGTAAAATCTTCTGCTCTTATAGAAACACATTATAATGGCTTAGTTACAGAAAACAAACAATTTTAATATCTTCCTACAGCAATTCTTCAGCATGTAAGCATTCAAATACTATATCTTTGGACTGTACTGTGTTAGAAAGTTTGCATGCAAATTGATGTTTGAGTTTGCTGACTTCAGTTTCATATTTTGAAAGTTAAATTAATTTTGGTTTGAGATTAGGAAAAAACTTTCCAACAATTTTTGAAATGATCCTAGACATATTTTTGCTGATATGCATTACATTTTTATGTGAAGCAATGTTCTCAGCACTGATGATTATAAAATCAAATTATCAATCATCTCTGAAAAGTTAAAGATGTTATAGTATATGTTGTAGTATCACATATTCAGTTAAGATTTAATTTTTATATAAAAATAAACACATTTCATTAGTATACAAATTTGCTTTTACCTTTAATAAATAATAAAATTATATATATCAAAAAATTTTAAATGAAGATTTATCTCCAGTAAATGTTTGATTTGTATATATTTGAAAGGACCAAGCAGATGTCATAACAGGCTGCTCAGTCTTCTCTCAGAGATCAGGCCTCAATTTCAGTTTCCTGAGACTTGAGCAAGCAGTCTCTGGGAGGGCTGTGAATGGGGCCCCTCACCAACTTAGAGTTATGTGCATGAGTCAAGGACAGAGCCTGGACCACTGAGCCAGCCCCCACAGTCAGTACGTGCTTGGCCAGCCAGCCCCCATGGCGGCTCAAGGACAAAGCCTGGGACTTGTGCTAGGCTGCCCCCAAAGTGATAATTGTAACCACCAACCAGGATTCCTAAGTGTAGATAAGAACTTAGACCCCTTTTTCCCAGATGGCTTTATCAGCTACAGAAACTTAAGAAAACACAGAGTCAGGATATTCAAACATCTGGCAGAGGCTAAGTGGTCATAAAACATCCCAAAGTTCCCGGACCCCGGAGATGGGTTGTACCAAGTCCAGGCCCAGGAAAAACTGGACCAATCAAGGATGGACCCGTACTAACCCCCTCCTCTCTAAGAGATTTTATGGGTTTTGCCTATAAAAACTAACTTCCCCAAGAAAGGTCAAGCTCCTCCTGGCCTCACTGCTAAGAGTGAGTGCTCGGGATCGATCTTCCCTGACCGCAGGCTTGTATTAAGAATAAACCTTGCTTTTGCATTCTGTACCTAAAGTCTCCGGTGGCTTCTTTGGGGACGTGATCTGGGCATAACAATTTTAGATCCCCATATCCCTGGGTCCAATAAAAATTTCTCAAGCGAAAAAGGGTCAAAGGTAGAAAATTTCTAAGAAGCCCTGCCACAGTTCCCAAAAAACACTACAGCTCACTACTATAATGCTTATATAGTGTCTTCCACAACGAACAGGGCTGACCTGTAAAATCAAGAGGATATCACTGCATGGTATACTAGCTAGGATTTCTATTGCCATGATCAAAAGCAACTTGGGGAGGAAAGAATTTATTTCACTTTCACTTCCACATCACAGACCATCACTGAGGGAAGTCAGAGCAATAACCCAAGCAGGGTAGGGATCTGGATAGAGGCAGGAACTGCTGATGCAGAGGAGGAATACTGATGAGGAATATTGCTTTCTGGCTTGCTCCCCATGGCTTGCTCAGCCTGCTTTCTTATACACAGCAGGACCACCTGGTCAGAAGCCAGAATAGGCTGGGTCCTCCCACATCAATCACTAATTAAGAACATGCCCACCGGGCAGTGGTGGCGCAAGCCTTTAATCCCAGCACTTGGGAGGCAAGAGGCAGGCTGATCTTTGTGAGTTCGAGGCCAGCCTGGGCTACAGAGTGAGTTCCAGGACAGCCTGGTCTACAGAGCTAGTTCTAGGGCGGCCAAGGCTACACAGAGAAACCCTGTCTCAAAAACAAACAAACAAAACAAAACAAAACAGCATAGATGGCATGTAGTTACCTCATAGAAGACATGTGGCTTCTGTCTTTTTGTCTTAGATTACTCATTCTGGGGAAAGCCAGACACCAAGTCCTAAATGATACTCAGGTAGTCCATGGAAAGTCACACCCAGCAACCAAAACCAAGTTTCAGACACGGGAGTGACTTTGAAGTTGACCCTTGTCAGACAGTGGACCTAGCAGATAGCCTCACTGTATCCTCATTAAAGACTCAAAACCAGATCTACCCAAGAAGCTAATTTTTAATTCCTGATCCACAAAACTGTGGGAAATAACGGGGCTAGAGAGAAGGCTCAGCAGTTAAGGGAACTGGCTGCTCTTCCAGAGGTCCTGAGTTCAATTCCCAGCAACCACATGGTGGCGCACAACCATTCATAATGAGATCTGGTGCCCTCTTCTGGCCTGCACGCAAACATGCAAGCAAGACACCGTATACACAATAAATAAATAAAAGATATGAAATAACAGCTGCATAATGGTGGTGCATGTCTTTAATTCCCAGGACTCTCAGGGGACAGAGGTAGGTGCACCTCTGAGTTCTAGGCCAGCCTGGTCTACAGAGTAAATTCCAGGACATCCAGGGCTACATAGACAGACCCTGTCTCGAAAAAACAAAACAAAAAGATATGAGATAGCTTATTTGGCAATGCAACTGATGCTTAAGTATACTCTCTTAAGTTTTTAAACCGAAAATTACTTCATGCTTAGAAATTCTGAACTAAAACTGCCACTGAATTCCCATGCTAACATTTACTTATCATGTGTTTCCTAGCTGGCATTAAATGAGGTTAGAATACTGAGTCAAGCTTTCAAATTAAGCATCTAATCTTTTATACATTAAAAAGAAAATCAAGTGCTGAGGATGTCTTTTAGAGATAAGGTACAGTGCTTGTCATTCGTACCCAAAGTCCCGGGTTTCATCCTCAACCTCACAAATGCTGCCAAGAGCGGAGGAGTGAGGGGTGGGGTGGGGGCGGGGTTCTGGAAATTAAAAATAATAGGAAGTCTTGGATGGTGCACTGATAGAGTTAGCGTTTCTCTAAGTTGTAATCGGAGCTATTATCTCACTTTAATGACTGTTAAAGAGTCAACTCTACACATAAGAGTACTAGTCAAAAAGAGGTGATGGATTGACTAAAAGGGCTTTGGTTGTCTTGTGGTATCGGGCCTCCAACCTACAAGCTTGTGCTGAAGAGCTAGGCAAATGCTCTACCACTGAGATAAGCACATTCGCAGCCTTTAAAAGGGCTTTACAACTTGCAGAAGATTCGCGGGGGGACAATCTGTTCACACTAAATAACTGGGGAAGAAAAAGCACCTTCAAACACACTTTCTAACTAGGAAGGGCAATGAGAAGACAGACTTCCAGACAGCTTTCCACAGTGCCAAATAATCACGTGTCGTTTCTTACGGTTTCCCCACAGAGGAGGAAACAGACCAGTGAGTGAGCAA
>CABHPQ010141684.1:6538-49006 GCA_902168405.1 Peromyscus aztecus
TCTCTCTCTCTCTCTCTCTCTCTCACACACACACACACACACACACACACAATTTAATTCTGAATACATAACTACAATCTGCTCAGTCTGTATAATGTTACTTGTATTTATGATTTGGGGGTTGACCATTTGGTGTTGAATAAACAAATTGACGTGCTCTTTCCTGAGTAAGACAACTTCTATTCTCAACATTCCTTAGTTGTCTGTAGTTCTTTGTATAGGCTTTCTGATTCCCTTCCCTGTCCATGTTAGCATGCCCATGTTTAGCTCATATTTAGGCAGTCATGTTGGTAAGACTTTATGAGTGTGGCTTCTGACATTCATTGGAGACACAATCTCACAGCAAACTCCCTGTTCCTCTGGCTCTTACAGTCTTTCTGACCCCTCTTCTTCAATGATCCCAGAGCCTTCAGTGTGATATTTGTATTGTACATGTATTGTATCCTTTGAGATGGGGCTTCACAACTCTGCATATTGATGGTTGTAGTTTTCTGTAATCATCTCCCTCTGCTGAAAATAGTTTTCTTTATTTAGAGGTGAAGATTACAGTCATCTGTGGATATAAAGACAAATATTTAGATTTTACTTAGGGATTATTCTAGTTTAGTAAACTACGGCTTGAATGTTCTTCCCCATGAGTGATTCTTTTTTTAAAGTGACTATTGTTAACAATCTTTCATGACAAAAGGTCTCCTTCCAAAGTGCCCCAGCACAAACATGAAATACAATGCAATTTAAGAATCCTGAAGACCAGGGACAGTCACAGGCAGCATTCTTACTTCTGAGGCTGTGTTAGCAGCTTTCTTTGCATTCATATAAAAGGTCAAATGTAAGAGCCAGTAAATACCTTTTTTTTGAGGTTAAACGTCATCTTCTAGGATTTGATTTTGTTACTATTGTATATTATAGAGGAAAATAGACCTTTTAGGAAAATCCATCTAATATATACCAAGAAAGTACAATGTTGAGGGCTAAGCATTTTTAATGTCCATTTCTATGAAAATAACATTTTAAAATTAGTTGGGGAACAATATAAAGAGGTGTGATAATACTTTTGAACCATGTATTTTATAATTCAGGAATACAGACCACATCTCCATGCATAAGGCTTTGCTTATGTATCATTTAAAAGGCTTGCATTCATGCTGGAACTCAGCCCAGAGAATGAGGTTACAAGAAAATATTAGCTACCTTGTGGCATCAAGCTCCTTAGCTAGAGGAAAGAAAAGAAAATACAGACTTGGAACTCTGTGCCAATCTGCTGTTAAGTCTTTGGTAATATTTACACATGATAAACAGCCACAGTCAAACTACAGAATAGTGGCATCCAACAAGTCTCTCAAATAATAAAATTAACAATCTTTTTGAAACTTTTAGCTACTCCTAACATTTGTTTTACTTTCTTTTTATTTACTCTGTGTGTCTTCTACATCCTGTATCTCGATCCTGTTCATTCCCCCATCCCTTAGATTCTGCACTCCGCCCCTACACCCCCAACCCCCAAATAAAACAAAATTTAAGAGAAAAAGAAAAAAATGGAGAAGCATTAAAAATCTCATTATGGAACCTGCAGTGTGACACAGTGAGTCGTGCAGTAAACCCCTTTGTCCATATATCTTTATTTGCAAGTGTTCATTGCAAAGAGTCATTGGTCTGTTTTGAAGCCTCTGGTTTCTGTTGCTAGAGTTTTCCTGCCTGGCCCACAGTCAGGACAAATCTCTTTCACCTGCCAGTCCCACAGCCGCTCAGACCCAAACAAGTAAACACAGAGACTTACATTGCTTACAAACTGTATGGCCGTGGCAGGCTTCTTGCTAACTGTCCTTATATCTTATAATAATCCATTTCTACAAATCTATACCTTGCCACATGGCTCGTGGCTTACCGGCATCTTTACATGCTGCTTGTCCTGGTGGCGGCTGGCAGGCAGTGACTCCCTCTGCCTTCCTGTTCTTTTAATTCTCTCTGTTAGTCCCGCCTATACTTCCTGCCTAGCCACTGGCCAATCAGTGTTTTATTAGCAACACATTTGCCATACAGAACATCCCACAGCAGGTTTCTACTACACTGTTGATTCTGGGTCCTCACTAGGACTCTTCTTGGATATCCTGTTGTTGCCCTGTGTTGTGGAGATTTCTATATCTTTGGGTCTGTGGGTCAGGTTCCCTCACATGCTCCAGCAGATCATAGATGGGGTGGATGTTGAGGCAGACAAAGTCATAATCCTGGTTGTGAGCCTGGGCAGCTGCAGGGTTGGTCTACCCGCCCCTGTTCTCCCCTGTTGTCACCACCAGAGTGAACTCTCCATCATTGTCCCAGCTAATTTACCTCTTACAGCCATGAGCAAGGGGTGGGGCCAGTTCAGCTTGCATACCCTTCGGGCTCACTCTCCCACATCTACATCATCAGGGCCAGCTCTATCACGTTGCCCAGGTGATGTACAGGAGTCACTCTCCCAAATGCTACAGCTGGTAAGGGGCAGGGACAGCTCTCCCACTCTTATGATCCTAGGACTAGCTCCCCACCTGTCTCAGGCATTGATGGGCAGGGAGTGGGGGTAGGGGAAAGGACAGCATCTCTCCTCTGACCATGTTGCCACATGTCAGATTAGTAATAAGGACAGCTCTCCCATGCTCACAAATTTGGGGCTGGCTCACCTACACCTGTACTAACAGGGTTGGCTATATTATGCTGCTCAGGTTAGATTCAGGGCCTGCTCTCCCAAATATTGTAGCTGGTGGGGGTTAGGGACAGTTCTTCTACTCTATAACCATAAGCCAGTTCTTCCATTTGCCTTTGGTGTTGATGTGGGTGGGCATCTTTTCCCTACCCATAGTCCTAACAATTGTGATTTAAAACTCAGAAAGATGTGCTTTGCACATTCAAATTTAAGCAGTTATATTGTAGATATAAACATCTACAAGGCAGTTAAATATTTTTACAATCAGAATGCAGGCACAACAAGCCATGGAAAGCAAGTTAGTAAGCATCTCTCCTCCATGGCCTCTGCATCAGTTTCTGTCTCCAGGTTTCTGCCTTGAGTTCCTGACTTTCTTCACTGATGGACTGTGATACAGAACTGCAAGCTAAAATAAACTCTTTCATCCCCCAGTTGCTTTTAAAGGTCATGGTGTTTTGTCATAGCAACAAAAACCCTAACTAAGACCTACTTAATTCCCCATCTCCCCATTCTAGGATTTTGTCTGACTTGATCCTGTGCAAGTCTTGTGCATTCTCTCATAGTCTCTGTAATTTCATATATGCATCAGCCCTGTTTTATCTAGAAAATATCATTCCTTCAAATCATCATCTACCACCTCTGGATTTTTACAATCTTTCTGTCTCTTTTCTTGCATGAATCCCCGGACCTTGAGGGGAAGGGTATAATAAAGGTATCCCATTTGTGATTGAGTTCTCCAAAGTATCTCACTCTCTGCACATTGTCTAGTTGTGTGTCTATGTGTTAATTACCATCTATTTCAAGAAGAAATTTATCTGATTGAGTGATGCACTAATCTATAGGAATAGCAATGTGCCATTAGAATTCATTTTATTGCTATGTTCTTTTAGTAGACTAATAGTAGTGGTTTCCCCCTAGAGCCATAACATATCTAGTGTCAGGTTCTTAGTCACTTTAGCAATGTTAAGTGCAGGATGTTTATGCACCACCCCACAGTTCCACAGAGTTTTCTTGAGTGAGAGTAGCAGGAAATATTAGATAGAAGGATTTAGAATGTGGAGATAAACAGATAGAAATACAGGATAGTCTCAAGAGGGCCTGGAACCTATTCCAATGAGCCCTGACTGTCTCTGCCCTAAAGCATTTATAGAAATGCCAAGGGTTGGAGCAAAAGTCCTCCCCCCAGCACAGCCAAGTGCAGACCATCTTATATACCTGCACTCAGGCCCATGGTCCAATCATCCTCTCTATGCAGACCTGCTGAGTAAAGCAACCAGGAATCTGAAAATGGGCTCCAACAGTTAGGTATGTATTCCTTTGTAGCTGAAGTTTTCCTGTGTACCACCTGGCCCATGGTCAGGACAAATCTCTCTCACCTGCCAGTTCTGCAGCTGATTAGACCCAAGTAAACACACAGAGGTTTATATTAATTAAAACTGTATGGCCTATTGGCTCAGGCTTCTCACTAGCTAGATCTTATCTCTTAAATTAACCCGTTTCTATAAATCTATACTTTGCTGCATGGCTCATGGCTTACAGGTATCTTTTTACATGTTGCTTCTCATGGCAGTGGCTGGGAGTGTCCTGACTCAGCCTTCCTGTTCCCACAATTCTCGTCTCTGCTTATCTTACCTATACTATACTTCCTGCCTCGCTACTGGCCAATCAGCATTTTATTTATTAACCAAATCAGAGCAACACACATTCACAGTATACAGAAAGACATCCCCAGCATTCTTTCTCATAGAGTGGGTATTCAATCTAATCAAAAATGATTGGTAAATCCCATACTATGCATGCCACTCTTGCACCAGTGGGCATATCTTTCAGACAGGTCCCTATTGTATATGGTAGCTGGAAGGGCTTATAGCTGGGTAAAACTAATGGTTGCTTTTCTCCTCTGGCAGCATGTCTAACAACTTTGAGCACTATGAATGCTAATCGCTAGGGATGAAGCCTCTAGCTGAGTAACAGCTTGATTTGTCTACATTTGTGTCATAAGTTTGTGGTATCTTCAGTGAAAGGGTCATACCATCAAGCTTTGCAATGACTAATAGCTCTGGCGATACCCTCTAGTGTTTAGGGAGTGTCTATGAAACCTTTTGCCTAATGACTCTGAAGGCTATAACCCATTCTGTACTGGTGGTTTTATTTGGTAGCATATGATGTCTAGTTGGGGTGCTGTCTCCCTCATTATATTGTAACTCCATTTAAACTACTTCTACAGTAGTAGACTTCCATATGCTAATTCAAAGGCCTTTAGTGTTAGTTATCCCTCTCCATATTCCCTCCTCTGCCCTGTCCTTCCATCCTCCACCTCATATGATCCTCCCATATACATGTATAAAATTCTCGAAAACAAATTTTTATTTAATTTTGTAATATTTTTATTTATTTTGAGTATGTCATAGAATATATTTTTATTATATTCCTTCCCCCTCCCACAATTCCTCCCATATTCCACCCACTCACCCAACTTCATGTTATTTCTCTTTTTGAAGCAAGCAAACAAACAAAACAAAAGAACAGCAACAAAAACTACAAGTCTGATTTGTGTTGGCCAACTATTCAGAAGCTTGGTGCCTGTCTGAGACTGTGATTGATGAGTATTAGTCCACTGAAGAAACTCAATCCCTTCAGAACACTATATTCTATTCATCTTCCTTGGAAGATTCAAAGAACAAATTTAACCAATAAAAAATAACAGTATTTGACTTCAGAGATTGTGAATAACTTATATAGTAATTTCCTCTGGATTAAAACATTGCATCCTGGAGGGAAGCTCACTAAGTCTTAGGAAGTGCCATTACTGCCTTTTCTGTATATCTTGCTCAACAACCATCTAATTGAAGGCAATACTTGCTTAACAGCAAGAATAGTTATATCTGATACTGTAATTGTAGCCCACTACCTGTAGCTGGTCAGACCACAGGCCCTAGAGAAGAATCTATGACTGCCACTTTCCTAAACCAGTTATATTTCTAACAACATTCTAAAAACGAATTCCATACCCACAGGTAAGTGTAGCTCTGATCCCTCATCAATGTAGCTTCTTTATGCAGCAGACAGAGACCATTATAGAAATGTACAGCTGGTCAAAATGCAGAGAATAAATAACTGTGGATTGTTCAACTCCAACTGATACATCTACAACACAACACCTACACCTGAAGGCTCAGAAAACTTTACAGAAGTATTCAAATAACTTTATATGTTTATATACTTGAGCCTTTCATGGACAGGATATGGCCATCAAGGGATTTTTTTTCTATCATCCCTGTGAAAAGTGCAATGTGGCTGGATGTGGTGACTTATGTTTTTTAGTCCTAGTACTCTGGAGGCAAAAGAAGGTAGACCTCTGTGAGTTCAAGGCAAGCCTGGTTTATATAGAGAATCTAGGCCATTCAGGGTTACATGATGAGACCCTGGACAAAATTAATTATAATAATAATTACAATTAATAAATCACTGTATTGATACTTTCTTTGTCTAAAATCTAAAACTGTATCCATCTTCCTTTCCTTCCCAAACTTCATCTTTCCCCACCTCTTTTTTATCCTTTTTATTGCTCGGAATCTTTACTGTAAATCTGACTGAAAATAAAGAATAATAATCATGCCACAATGAGGATATTATGCTGTCTTACAATTTCCTTTTCTTTTCTTTTTTTTTTTTCCTTTGGTTTTTCGAGACAGGGTTTCTCTGTGTAGCTTTGGAGCCTTTTCTGGAACTCACTCTGTAGACCAGGCTAGCCTCGAACTCACAGAGATCCGCCTGTCTCTGCCTCCCGAGTGCTGGGATTAAAGGCGTGCGCCACCACCGCCCGGCACAATTTCCTTTTCTAAATATGTTTGTGCTGTCTAGTTTTATATCAGCTTGACACAAGTTAGGGTTATTTGAAAGGAGGGAACGTTAATTGAGAAAATGCCTCCAGAAGATGCAACTATGGGACATTTTCTTAATTAGTGATTAATGAAGGAGCACTTAGCCCATTGTGGGTGGTACTGTCCCTGGGCTGATGGTCCTGGGCTCTATAAGAAAACAGGTTGAGCAAGGCATGGGGAGCAAGCCAGTAAGCAGCACTCCTCCATGACCTCTTCATTAGCTCAGGCCTCCAAGTTCCTGTTTTGTTTGACTGTAAGCCAGATAAACCCTGTCCTCCTGAAGTTGCTTTAGTCACGGTGTTTCATCACAGCAATAGTAACCCTAACTAAGACAATACTGATCCATGACTTTTTCATTCAGCCTTACTACTATTTTCAGGACACAAGCTGAATCCCGTCAGATTTTTTGCCTGGGTGTGATATGAGGGACATTTGGCTTAGTTCTCAGCAGAGTCTTTATCCCCTCATGGATAAAGACTTTTTTTTTTTTATTTCCATCTGCACTCTGGCCTTCCACATTACCACCAGAATAATCCATTAAGCAAATTACAATATTTTAGGGGGTAGCTGTTATCTCCAAACTCTTTCAATAAACCAGTTCTAAAGGCATAAGAGTGAAAGATCAAGGTTGGATAACAATGAATCTAATTCTTGGGTCTAACTTTCTGTACTGGTCACTTTTTTTGGATTGCTATGTCACAGTACTTGACAGAAGAAACCTACAGGAGTAAATGTTTACTTTCTGTCAGAGAGAAGACATTGCAAGGAAGGCATGACAGAGTTCAGGGCTGTGTGAACATGTGACCAAAGCTACCGACATGGCAGAAGACCAGGAATAAGAGAAAAGTAGGCCAGAAACAGAGATGGATCTCGCTTTCAAAGGCCCACCCAGAGTGACCTACTAGATAGATAGACCCCCGTATCCTAAAAATTGCTCAGCCTTCAAAACACGGCCACAAGCTGAGAGTTGAGCATTCAAAACATAAACTTACTGGGCCAGTTCAGATTCAAACCATGACATGTTGATTTTAGCCACTAAGTTTGTGGTCATTTCTTATAACATCATTTGAAAACTGAAAAAATAAACAAATAAAAGCCATGAAGACTGAATGCACTGTATTTTTTAATAATCGCCACAGGCGACTTTTAATTGATAGCAAAGTTTGAAAATTACTTCCTTGATCACTTTGTAGAAAATTTGAGGTACTATCAATGTTTATATTGTATTAGGAAAACAAAAAATCAGTCAATAGAATCATTGCACGAGGGGGATAAAAAAGGTATAAAAAGAAGTAACTCTTCAGAATCCAAAAGGCAACAAGAAGAGATTAGGAGAATCAAACAGTAAAAAAGGTCAATTGATGAGGGAAGAGCTGGAGAGGGGTGTGAAAGAAGTCAGCTAGCCAGTGCAGTCAGGGATATGAGATGAGCTGGCAGGAGGAAGATTTCTATATCCACCTAGTGTCTGGTCCTGCAGACTGTGGGGCACTATTTCATCATTCAAAACTGAAGGGAAACAGCTTCACCCATCAGATTCTCAAACAGAAGATGAATTTACTGTCTGAGCTAAATGCCCAGGGAAAGTGATCTGGGCATATGAACAAAATATATTTAGATTTACTAATGTCTAAATTATGGAATGTCTTCTAATTATAAATGTAAACGGCATAACATGGTATTAATGACAGAAACTGATAGTCACCAAGAGAGAAGACAAGTGTTTTCACAGATGTCTCTTATCATTATATATTAGTTTATCACAAATGACATGGGCTTGGTTCCTCTACAACTAGTATTACACATGCACATGCGTGTGTGTGTGAGTGTGTGTGTGAGTCTGTGTGTGTGAGTGTGTGTGTGTGTATGTGTGTGCTTGTGTGTGAAGTAATTTTCTGACAGGCATTTCATATACTCTAATATTCTTCCTAGGGAATCCGTTTCAAAATAAATAAATAATATAGTGGTATTCCTAATATTACAGTGTGACATAAACAAACACCTTACCTTGTAATATAGCTACAAATAATGGGACAGAGGAAGCAATTATGGAGCCCTAATTAAAGTTACTTATGTTGGGCAGAATATATGAGTCCAAGATCTTTCAGGTTTGTTATGCTTCCTCAGAGAGCACCCTGAGCACCTCTGACACTCCTGAAAGCCATATTTGTACAGCTCTTGTCTCATTTGAAATGTTTCCTAGGTTTTGAATCCCACTGACCTACTCATCTCAAAGACCTGAGGAAGATGCTGTGGATAGTATGAGAATGTGCTATCCTCCCTCAGTTGCTCGGACTTCAAAGTCAACTAATGCCTTAGGTATTTCCCACAGAATGATCTCAAGCCTGTGCTAAGGACCAGGAAAATAGCAAACTCTGAGATGGGCAATACAACAGTTGAAAAGATGGCTTTGAAACAGGATCCAATTCACTGAACAGCTTTCCAGAGTGCAGTTTGCTCTCGCCATACTACAAGATTGGTTAGGACTTTGAAGTCTACAGTCAAAACTACAACTGTTTGAATTTGATGCAACAAGATATTCTATGAAATTAGGATAGATAGATGCATTCGCCTCACGGATACTCAATGATAGATGAACCATGCATGCTTGGGGGGTCAGAGTTAGTTCAAGCGCTCTTGCAAAACATTATCTGTTCATCCAGAGTTTATCCAAATGATCTGAATTTTATCACTATCCAAAATCCAGCTGACACTCATGTGAGGATTCACTTTCCCATGAGATCCCTTTTCCGTTCTTTGCCAGAAACATTTCATTAGCTTTTTCATGGTCAGACAGATGGCAGGTCCAAACTCACAGGAAAAACACACAGGAACACGAAAAATTAAAGAGCAAGAAGTTTAATGAAGTTTTAGGAAACTAGTTGCAACCTAGTTGTATAGAATCAACAGTCCAAGTAAATAGTGTGGATCTGTGCATTTGACACCTATCATATCCCTGAAGGGTGCTCAGCTACAGCAACTTCAGTAAACTTGTGCTGAAAAAGGACACCTTAATCACTCTCAGTGTCTTCTCCCTGAAGTGGCAAAATAGGAGAGTCACAGAGTTTAAATGCAGGCATCACAAACACAATCAAGCCTAAGGATTTAATCCATAAGGAATGATTCACAGAATTGGGACTAGGCATCTTGGAAAAGAAAAACGCCAAGGGAAACTGAGTAATGTGATACTTAGGAATAAATGAAATAAAACAAAGCAAAGCTGAAAAATTATGCTAAACAAGAATAGAGAACAATTGTGGTTCATTTACCCTGAGATCAAAACCATAGCAAAACCCTGCAAACTGCCCTGAGAAACTGACTGAGTTTCAACTTGTTCGATTTCAGGGTCAATTACTGTGGGGAAGTGAGCAATCTCCCTTCTAAAAATCCCGATTAAAACAGTATTTTTTAATTTTTTATTTTATGTGTATGAATGTTTTGTGTGCATGTATATCTGTGCACTATGTACATGCTTGACACCTACAGAGGCCAGAGGAGGGTGTCTAATCTCTTGGGGCTGGAGTTATGGTTATTTTCCAGCTGTCGTTGGGCACTGGGAATTGAACTCTGATCCTCTGGAAGGACAGCCAGTATGCTTAACCCCTGAGCCGTCTCTCCAGCCCCCAAACAATATTTTTTATCTTAATTGAGACAGTGGGAAAGATTTCTCAGAGTCCTCACTGCTAATGAATTCCAGTATTCTATACATGATTCTAAAAATATTGTGTAAGAATAAATGCAATCATGGAAAAAGCATGCTTACAGACACTTCCATGTTTGAGGGTATGTCCTATAGATAAATAACCTATGAAATATGGAGGTTTCAAATAATGTTTCTTAGAAAAATTCCGTACCCAGGAAGGAGTACAGTTTGTCTCAAAGTAATTTCCCCAACCCACAATCAACATTTTTAAAGCGTTAAATGATTTTGGTCTTAATGTAAAGAATAGATCTCTCCACATAGGCCTTTTTTATTCTATTAAATACAATTAAACAAGAAATTTCACATTGGATATATGGTAATTATGTTTACTTTGTAATTACTCCTTTAATATCTGTGCCCTTTACATCTTCCAAGGGAATCAGTGACGTTTCCTCATTAATTGTCTGTGAGGACAGATAGTACCCTCTACCTTTCAGAACACAATCTAAGATTGGGAACTATTCCTCACATCTCTTCCAGAAAGTTAACTCACCTAAAAACCACATGCTAAGAAAGAAGCACCGCGGGCTGAGAAATGGCTCTTTTAATAAACTGCTTGCTGCACAAGCATGAGGACCAGAATTCAGAACCTCACACCTGGAAAAATCCAAGAGTGGTGATGCAGACATGTAAACCTAGTCTGGGTCTTGGGAGATAGACATAAGAAAATCCCTGGATTTTTTTCAAGGCCTGGTCAATTGTGTCCAGTTGGTGGCTCTAGATTCAGTAAAAGAGAGAAAGAGAGAGAGAGAGAGAGAGAGAGAGAGAGAGAGAGAGAGAGAGAGACAGAGACAGAGACAGAGACAGAGAGACAGAGACAGACAGAGAGACAGACAGAGACACAAGCATGAGACCTAAATTCAGAACCCTATACCTATAAAAAATGGATTACTCTAGCTTGTGAAAAAGTTACAAAAATTAAAACAAACTAGTACAACACTCATACAGTGAGAGAGAGAGAGAGAGAGAGAGAGAGAGAGAGAGAGAGAGAGAGAGAGAGAGAATGCTGATTGGGTAAGTCCACTACTCTTGGCAAGAAGGATGAAGGACAACACAATTTGAAGGGTTCAGCATTGCTTATGTAGCCTAAGTGTAATAAACTGACTATTTATTGTATGTGAGTATGATCAGATGAAGCAATGGAAGGATGAAACATCCAGACATGTAAAATAACAGAAATTTTGAGATCCCTTAGATCTGAAACGTAGGGGAAAAATCAATTTGAAGACAAGCAGAGGCTATTTGGGGATCAAGAAAACCCTTGCTCCATAAAAGAATGGAACCCACCATTATGCATACTGTATCCTCCCAATGGAAGATATCTGAGACACTCTGTAGCCTCCAAGGCCACACCTAGCTGAGGATAGAGGGCAGATAACCTGAGTTTATGCATCCACCCAGGTTAGCCCAGAAAAGAAGAGTGAGTGAAGTGTACATAAAAGAACAAAGAGAGTCATTCCCCTGCCTATGTGTCAATCACCCTCATAGACAAACCACTTAAAAAAATTGTATTGCAATGAACTTCATCATCTTTAAAGCAACTTTGAAGTGTAACTAAAAGTTAATTTGAGCCATTTCCTTGGCAAGGGATTTGTACATCAATCAGAGAACACAGCTGGGTATGAGAAGGAAGAGTCTTCTAACACCATCAAGAGTATGATTTGGGGGTTAATACAGCTATACAAAGTGGAAAAAGAATTAACAACAGGCACAAGGTATGGGACCGAGGAAGGCTCATTCCTTGATGGAGGAAGGAGAGTTAAAAGAGTGTCATGACCACAATGGAAGACAGCTGGAGGAGAGATCTTATGACAGTCAATGCACAGAAAAAGTGGCTTTCCCTGTGTGTGCCGGTGTTTATTAACAGTGCTTTCTTGCTTTAAAAGTAATGGTGAATCCGAGTTAAGATTATATTAAGCAGAAATTGGAATGAACATATATTCTTTGTTTTCTTTCATTCTTCAGTCAGTCCAGGTGAGTTTCCATGATCTGGAGACAGCAGGCACTGTGAAAACGACTGAAACAAAGGGAGAAACTATAGCCTAAATCAAGAGATCACAGAAATGACTCACAGTTCAGTTCAGTTGCATCAACTCAAACTACATGCGGAAAGGGTAAAAGCAACTACTCTATCAAGAAGTTAACCACTTTAGAACAGAATGAACTTTGTCTAAGTCCAGAATTTTAACCTAGGCCCAGGTTGGTGGAGCTATACTTTACCTTGCATAGTTCATCATTTTCACCCAAAACAACCTCACCTGTGCATGCTTACAAGTTCTGGGTCAGTTCAGTAATTCCCTAGGATGTTGTTTCTTCATCCAAACTATGTTAAAATGATCTGTGTTTTATCAGCCATGTCAAATTCTCCAAACTAACATGCTGTGTCTTCTTGGAAACACTGCTGGGCATTCTCAAAGTAAGTGATCCTTAGCACCCACCCCCTCAGTCGCCTTTCAATTCTCCCATCCTCTGTCCCCCTTCTCCTCATATTTTCATGAATTTAATATGACCATACGACCTTCTTTTTAGTGTCAAGATATTCATGCCTTCAGAGAAGAGGAAAGTATTATTTTGGATAATAATATATGGACAGGAGCCATGGAAGTGCTGAAAATAACTATTTTACATTTTTTATGGTGGTATGTTGTATGATCTAGAGGTCTTTTTAAGCATATTCCCATTTCTACACATATTTAAAAGAACTGAAAATTAGTGAATGACTTTAAACATTGAGTGGCTTGACATTAAACCTTTATTTTTGCCTTTTCTTGACATGTTGCCAGCTCAGCCTCAGCCTCAGCCACAGCAGGCCTGCATTCCAGATGAACTGATCAGGGATGGATTCATGTTGTCATATAGTTTTAGTATGAGACAGTGGATCGCCTTCCTGGTACCTCGCACTTCTCCATACTAGTGGACTTAATAGCAAATTCTGTTCTATTTCTCATCAGCACTTTATTTTGTCTGCAGTTATCCACTCTGTTGTGAAGTGTGATGCATGCAAAATTAAAGAGCTCCAGCACAGAGTTCCTTAAAGTTATCTGAAGACCTAAGCAAATGGCTGCAGTATTGCTCAATAATCTAAATAGTCTTCTAGGGAAAGGTAGGGCTACCTCAATTATTAGATTTTTCTGTTGTTTATGCATTTGTTTCATCAACACTAATGATTCAGTCCAGTATACCACTGCAGTCCTCTGAGTCTAGAGTTTCACTTGAACTTAGTGAATGGACAAAAGACAGATACATTTGTGACAGAATGGGGCTGGATTTTACCATGTTGCAGTGTAACCAAACATTGCTTCTGTTCCTGAATAATTGCAATACAATTAAACACCAAAGTGACAATAGCCATTTGGCTGTTGCTTATTTTTCCAAATTCACTGTAACTGGGTGTTCCTGTCACCCTGACATCCAGGGCAGGCTGGAAGTTACACAATACAAGTGGAGGAAACAAAAGACCCAAGAATTAAATTGGTCCCTTTAGATTCCTCCTCATCCATTTTTCTTATTTGTTAAGATTTCCATGGCCTAGAGCTTTTTTGTTTGTTTGTTTGTTTGCTTGTTTGCTTATTTGCTTTGACATTACTGCAGGTCAGAACTATTAATTATTACCATTATTATTTTCTGGGGAATCACATCCCAGGGAAAGCCAAAGGTCGTAGTTCAGAACAAGGGTCTGAAATGCATAAGATAAAGTACACAAGGTTTACAAAGGAAGCCATTATACTGACAGATAGTCACAGAAATCCTTAAACCTAGATGAATGATGTAGACCAGTGGTAGAAAACTGGCCAAGCATGCCCAAGGTCCTGGATTTGCTGCCTAGCACCATAGAAAACAAACAATCCACCCTAAAATGTGATAGATTAAAATAACATAATTATATATATTTATTAATTTATTGAATAAGACATTTTAATGTCTATATTATAACTTACTAAATAATATTTGCATATGTTTGTGCATAGATCCACATATGCATGAGGGCCTGGAAGCATTGCCTGTGGCGATCAGAGATCAGTGTAGGAAGTTTTCTTCAAGCATTGACTTTTCTTGAGACAAGGCCTTTCAGTGAACCTGATATAACCAGTTCTGCTAAGCTGGCTGGTCAGGGAGCTCCAGGGATTCCCCTGTCCATTATGCCCCAGCTCCCAGCTCTAAGAGTACAAGGTGTGTGGGGGCCAATTCAAAATTGCACACTAGCACTTTATTGAATGGGGCATCTCCCCAGCCCTTTCTGAAGTCTGGAGGTGCTTAATAATGTTCTAAGGTGTGTATAACTGTCTGTGGTCCAATTGTTTCCAGAAACCTGTTAATGTATAGTTTGCTGTCTATATTTTTTAAAAAATAAAGGAAATATTCAATTTCAGTTAAAATCTAGAGAGAATGGTCTCCCCTCTATTTTTCTCCCTCTCTTCATAGACACTGAAATTATATTTAAGATCTACGGACCCCAAATTTAAAACAAAAACAAAATAAAATAATCACTCTGCTGTGCTGGTGGCAAGATAAAACTTATTTGGGGCGTTAGAATCCAGACCAGACTGCTGTTGGGGTCATACCCACCTGCTATAACCTCTTTCCCACAGCTCTGATAGAGGTAGATAGAGAGAGCCCTCTGCAGAGTCTGTCCATGCGTCTGTTACTCCCTAACAGACTGGTGTGGTGCCAGGGTTGCAGGAGAATAGTAGACACCATCCTTCCTTCCCCCAGGAAGTTGACAGACTCAGATTGCCAGACTCTAGGACAGGCATGGTGACATAGCTCTCCATCTCTAGAACTGCTACACCTCTATGTGTCTTTCCTCTTCCTTGTCCCTGCACCTTTGGAGCTGCACATTCCTCTTGGCAATGTAAGACTCCTGCCTTCTTGCTGTCCCACTGGAATCGGAAACAGCCTGACTACAATAAGCATCCTCCTACCTCCGAGACCTGAAGGAAGTGAATCCTGTTCTGACTCGCATCAGAGCCACCTGCATTCTGACTGCTTGTCTGTCTAGAGGTTAATAACTCTTGTAATGAGTCTCTTACCCAAAAGGACAGTCTACTTCAGTATCCCCAAACCTGAAATCTCCTATGGGATAATACTAGAAAACAGCTCAATCTATTGAAGCCTATGGAGGAATATACATACACACATACATACACACATATACACATACATACATACATACATACATACATACGTAAATACATACATACACACATACACACATACATACATGCATACGTTCATGTATACATACATGCATGCAGACAGAGAGAGAGAGACAGACACAGAGACAGACACAGAGATTTAAATTATACTGTTATGAAACTTATTTTCTATTTAGACAAGGACAAAAAAAAATCATTGAACTTAACATTTCTGAGAGGGCTGATTGTTCTTCCTACCATTGATGGATTATCCTAAAATTTATGCTCAGAAACCAGCTTCCTAAGTATACTTGACTGGTGAATCTAAGGAATCAGGGTAGAACAAAGACCAGATACATGCTCCATCAGTCTAACAGGCAAGCTATGAGGGCTCAAGCACACACAAATACCAGATTTTATTTTATTAACAGGGAAATTGGAATTCTCTCTCAGTGTTCTTAGTTTCCTTAATAAAAGAATTTAAGAATGGACTAAGAGAAAACAAAAAGCTCAAGAACAATTTTATTAGAGTTTAAAAGAAAAACCCAGGGTAGACAAGGTAGAAATCTGTGTAGCTGCCCCAGAGAAAGGTGGGAAAGAGGAAGACAGGGAGCCATGTTGTTTGGAATTAGCCACATAGAGAAAGATGGTGGGTAACTTTACAAATGAAAGAGTGAGAAAGCCCAGAGTGTCTGGAAAAGCATACCCAGGCTTTGAGTAACTGCAACAGGACAGGAAGGGGAGAAGATAGAGTTATGTTTTTCTAAGTAAGGCCTGAGAAAAACAGACGGGCTTAACACAGTACACAGTGGTGACTCAACAACACAGAGGGCTTGGGTTCTGGGAAGGGTTTGTCCCATCTCCTCAGCATGGTTTAACATGAATCACTATCCTTGAGAGGTAGTCTCTTGGCCAGGTGATTGAGTGACCCACCTGGATTAATCTTTTTTTTTCATTTTTATTTATTTATTTATTTTTCTATTATCAGCTTGATACAGTATAAATTCTTATCCTGATAGTGAAATGTTTCCTTGAGGCTTGCCCAGTAATTGAGCAAAACCAAAGCTTTTATAAGCCACAGTCATCCTAGGGTCCCCCCTGCTATGTAGCCTCCCTGGTTCTGTGGGTTGCAGTCTGATTGTTCTTTGCCTTATATCTAGTATCCACTTATGAGTGAGTACATACCATGTCTGTCCTTCTGGGTTTGGGTTACCTCACTGTTGGTGGGAATGCAAACTTGTATAACCACTGTGGAAATCAGTATGGCAATTTCTCAGAAAATTGGGAATTGATCTACCTCAAGACCCAGCCATATCACTCTTGGGCATATACCCAAGGAATGCTCAGTCATACCACAAAGATACATGCTCAACTATGTCCATAGCAGCACTATTCATAACAGCCAAAACCTGGAAACAACCTAGATGCCTGTCAACTGAAGAATGGATTAAGAAAATGTGGTACATATACACAATGGAGTACTACTCAGCAGAGAAAAACAATGACAGCATGAAATTTGCAGGCAAATGGATAGAACTAGAAAATATCATCCTGAGTGAGGTAACCCAACCCGGGATTAATCTTAAGGGAGGAGACAAAGGTATGTCTCTATACAGAGAGAGAGTCCATTCTTTGGATCACAAAATCCTTTAATAGATCAGAAAATTTCATAGAAGTATATTGCAGAGTTAACATCCTTTGGTTTTGGAGAAAAAAAAAATCAATCCCAAGTTCTTAAGGGTAAATTGAGGTGGTTATTAGTCACTGTCCTTAGCATCTCCCCATGCACCCCAACACCAAGCAGCCAGGACTTGGCTTTCTCAGTTCTGAGTTTGTCTGACTCTATTTATAACAAGGTGTAAGATAAGGAGGCAGGAGGATATCTATGTTTCAGACACATAAACTGAATACTTCTTACTTGGAAACAGTTAAAAAATCTCCTCCGACTATGATTCTACTTAATGAACACAGAGATAAAATGACTCCTAATGACATATTGCTGTATGCATAGATAAGTGTATCACTCAGCCCTCAGCAGAGAAGCTTCTTCTTGCAGTAGATGGGAATTAATACAGAGTCCCACAACTGGACAATGGGTAAAGAGTGAGAGACTCTGGGACACTCAGCACTAAATGGGATGTCTTCTTTATTGCACCCATCCTCCCACGGCTTAGGGGTATATGTGGAAGAGGAGGGCTGGGAGATTTTAAGAACTAGAAGTGGATAACCACTTGCAAATGAAAATTTAGTTTTCTCCAGGGGAGTCTCACTGGATAAATAAACTTAAGGGTAGACTGCACGCCCAGCAGTAGATGGCCAACAGAAAACAAACGACATCTTTAGAGGTTCCTTGTCTCATAATGTTGTGTCAGGACATTTTTTTTAAATTTTATCTTATTTTTTATTTTTATTTTATTTTATTTATATATTTTTCTCTTTCTTTTTACCCTACAGGTCCTTTGGGTATATATTATAGCTTCCTCTTCAGTGCTTTTATGGGATTCTGAAATGTGTGAACGAGCGGGTCTCTGCATCTCTGTCTGGCTTTTGTGCCTTTCCTTGGGCTCTTTCCCTTCTGTTTGTTTTGTTCTTTTCCAATATGTTAGTTTTTATTTTACCTGAATTTTTAAATTTTATTTTCATCCCTCAGAAACCTGGGTTTTTGTCTGTTTTGTTTCTTTGTTTTCTAATGAAAGAGAGGTGGATCCAGTTGAGAGGGAGATAGGGAGGAACTGGGAAAAATAGAGGGATGGGAAACTTAATCAGAATATAATATGTGAGGGAAAAAATTCTGTTTTCAATAAAAGGGGGATAAGAGCCAGAGGTGATAGATGACTTTAAAGAAATAGCATTTTTCAGAGACAACAGGACTGATAAACATATGAACGCACAGAGACTGCCACAGCATGCTGAAGACCTGCACAAGCTCAAGCTAGACAAAATCCTAGCAGAAGGAGGGGAAATGGACACAAAGTCGCACCCCAACTAAGAAGCTAATTGCAAATGGAACGACACTGGATATACCTGCCACAATCCAGGAAAGGCCCCAATGCTCTGGAGTAGTTAGCTAACAAACCAGACTCCATGTTTTTAGTTCTTTTTTTTTTTGTTGGTTGTTGTTTGTTTTAAGAGAGAGAAAGAACCTGGAGTTGGGTGGGTAGGAAGGAAATAGGGAAGCATCTGGAAGCGGGATGGAAAAGAATATGATCAAAATATAGTGTATGAAATTCTCCAAGTATAAAATAAAATCTAACCCTGTAAGAAGAGTTTTTAAAAAGTAGACACATATTTTTTAAAAAGACTCTCTCAGACAAAACATCTTTAGAATAGGTACCCTATCACAGTGTTCAACAAATGTTTATTCTGTTTTTCTCAATAACAACAAGTTGTTAAAAGGCTGACTAACCACTCTGAAAGCGAAGCCAGGGAGGAAGGGGTCACTTGTCACTGCCTCCTCTCCTTCCAAGCCACCCAAAACATTCTGCTCTTGCTGTTTTGTTTAGTTTGGGCTGAGTTCACTTTGTAGAGTAACAAGGAGGGAGACTTGGGCTCATTAAGAAGAAACTTCAAAAACCCTCTGGCTTTGGGGCTTTCTTGTGTGATTCCACCTCAAACCAGAGAGTATGAAAGACGGGAAGATTAGAGAAGGTTTTGCCTTGGCTGTTCTTTTACTGAATGGCTTTGCGAATGCCAATGGAAATAATTATCAAGCCATTATGATGATTTGCATTAAAAATGTAACTTAAGTAAGCCTTGCCTGTGTGTGAAGGGCAGCTGGGGGAGTAGCATGTAATGTTATAAAAGAACCATTGAAGCCATAGCAGCTTCCTGGCTTCCTGATGATTACCACACAGCAGTTCACAAAAAGGTTATTCTTCCAGCTCTATTTATACTCACAGTGGTTACCATTCGTGCACCAAGCACGCCCATCCCAAGTACAGATTCCTGCCTCTGCCCAAATGAGTTTCTGGAGATGATGATGCAATGTCCCCACCCAGGCAGAACAAGAGAAGGCTTTTCAAGAGCACTTCCTTTGACAGGGCCATGAAGACACCAGGGGCTCTGGGTACTAGAGGGTTTTTTTTTTTGCCATTTTAAATTTAGTTTTATGTTTTTGCTTCGCTGTCTCATAGAGGCAGCGATTTGTCTTTGTTCCTCCTTTAGATTCTGTATTAGAGAACAAGGCAAGATGATGCTGAGATCAAACTTCGAATTATGTTACCCATTTTCTCCTTGAGACAGGGGGTCACTTTAAAAATAAACATTTGTAAATGATGGTTTTATGAACATCTCACTCTGTTGGAGGAAAGGTCTGGTAGACAAGGAGAGTCTCAGTGTCATGATCAACAGTATTAATAACCCAGAAAGCAGTTCTCAAACAATCAGACTAGAGACCACATAGCCCGGGCAGCTATCCCACAAGTCATACTTAACATTATTCTTGCAGATGACCAGGAACTCATAGAGTATTTCCAGCAAATCATCACTGATTCTCAAGCCTAATCTGTCCAAAATCACCCCACTAGATAGATCACTATTTCAAGCCTAGTCTGCACAAAATTGATTAGTATTTGGTTTCGTAGATGCCCCCCAGAGACTGATTTTGCATTTTCCCCATTGAACCACTAATTTAAACTTTTAATAAGTCCTGGGTCAGTTCTGACACTACCAGGAGAAAGAGCACCTCTCTTAAAGGTAAGTTGGTATGGTGAAGTTTCTTGTAAGTTTTTCTCATGAATGTCATAGATCCCTCTGGTCTACTTCAGCAAATAATCAAAGCTATTGGCTTCTTTTGTAGAAGAATGTATGCACATCTTAAAATTATGGAAGAGGAAAGCAAAACTATACAAAGGAAATAGTTTACCCTAGTATTTGGCATTAACAATTGATTAGTGTCAGTTTCACAAATGCAGGACAGCCTAGTCTGATTATTTTAAGTGATTGATATGCCACAGCATACCCACTGAAGATATATTAGAATAGTGATTCTTCTTCCTTAAAGAAATACAGCCCCATCGAACTACCACAGCAACTCAATTTTAGCTGGGGTAATGTGGTCTTTGGATCATGGAACACATTCTCTATAAAACACATCTGTCAAACTGAACCTTTACGAGAGTTCCTGTCTGCAACCTCAATTTGCACTTGTAGTCCCCACAGGTTTTAAAATATATATCTTCATTTGTCTGTGTGGATGTCCAAATTCTATACCATCACTTGTTTAAAAAAATGTATACTGTGAAGTGATTAAGAAAATATACTTATAAATAAACTGTATAAAACACATTTCAAAATCGCAAGAGTTGTTCCTTTGTCTGCTTCTCGAAAGTCTTTTCTGTCTTCTCCAAAGTGCAGAGAAACCCCAAGTAGAAGGAATAACTCTTCACAGGACTTAGAAAAAGTTGAGCACCAGTTGTGGTGGTGCACGTCTGTAGGATTTGCTGAAAGAGTTGGAGGCAGGAGGATCACGAGTTCTAGGCCAGCCTGGGCTACACATTTTAAAAGCCGGGTGGTGGTGGCACACACCTTTAATCCTAGCACTTGAGAGGCAGAGCCAGATGGATCTCTGTGAGTTCGAGGCCAGCCTAGTCTACAGAGTGATACAGGAAAGGTACCAAAACTACATAGAGAAACCTTGTCTCGAAAAAACCAAAAAATAAATAAATAAAATAAAAGTTGAACAATTCAGTTTCCTCAACAGGACAGAATGGACAACCAAAGCATCTTTTAAATCAGGGTGCCAGGAGGCCATGGTCACACAAATTTCCAAGGACTTCCCAGTTCTTGCCTCACAAAGAAATTCATGGACCACAGAGGATGAATATTAGAGAGAAGTTCATTATGGATTTGTTACTTGGGAAACTGAGGTTCCATTTAGGGGTTCTTGGTTTTGTAAATAAAATAATTTTAAAACTGACACTAAAGGAAACTCAAGAATAATTTTATTAGAGATTTATAAGAAACCAACAGCTCAGTCAAGTAATTCTTGACAGATGAAGAAGGGAAATGCAGAAGAGGAATAGATAAGGCCACACAGTTTGAAATAGAGGCTGATGAAAAGCTGTGGGGCAAAGGGAGAGGGTAACTTCAAAGAAAGAGTTGAAAAAGCCCAGTGCCAAGAAAAGTACACCTAGCCTTTGGTCAGTATCCAAAAGAGGAATAAAGAAAAGTAAAAGGAAATTTTCAGCTTTTTTAAGTCCAAACTCAGATGAGCCAACAGACTGCAGAAGCTCCACAGCGCTGCCTGAGGGGAACTCTGCAAGCAACTGGTTTGATACAAGGCTTCTGGAAAAGTATATTATCTCATGAAGGGGATAATTATTCCTCTCACTTCCGTTTGGATAGCTTATAATGCTGGATCTCCACTCAGGAACAGAGAGGGAACTTGGAACAATGCTCAGATTCCTTTTTCTTTGTATAAGATAATTTAAATTCCAAGGAATGCCAAAGATCGTGTTTACATTTCTAGTGTTACTAAGGAAACAGATGATGGGCTCCAAACTTTCGATAGTTGGCTACTGTAGCAGATTTATATGTGGGAATTTAGGAGCCAGTAGAGTGTATAGTGGAGCGGATTCCCAAGGATGAGGTAGCACTGAGATTCTAGTCTGAGTGCTTTTAGAAGGACTTACGGTAGAAATGGGGATAAGAGGGGATGAGAGTCAGTACAGCTGGTTAACTAGATGTCTTCTGCCAGTTTCAGTCAAGTCTTCCCAGATAACTTCCAGTCAAGGATCAGAGATAGAAAGGAACCAAAAATTAGAACTCTCTTCTGGAATTCTTGGTCTCCAGAAAGGACATTCTCAGAACAGTTGTTTTGGAATTGCTACCCTAGCTGATCAGTTTCCATCTCCTGTCCTCATACTCAGAGACCTCAGCCTTGGCACTAAATGTCAGACACTGGCATACTCTATCCAGACTTGCCATGGAGACTTGCAGTGGATTTGAACATCTCATAACAAACCTGCTAAATGACAACTTTACACAGGATAGTGCTTGAAGATAGAATTAGCTTTCCTTTTTGATTACATGCTACAACTCAACTAAAGCATCTTTATATGAGCTCTGTGAAGGGCTGTTTGCTTTCTAGGCAACATAGGGCTTCAGAGCAGAAAAAGAATGAAAAAAATGGATTCTAGTTTTATATTTGCTTTTGTTCAAGGGTTCAAGCAAAGGAGGCTTCCTCTGGAAATCTCTGATGTGATCTTTGTTGTCTGATTTGTTTATTTGTTTCAAAAGCTGATCTGTTCTGTTCTCAAGCTTTTTCAATTACTTGATACTTAGTACAATGACCACTTTCTGATCTGTTCTGGTTTGGTCTGGTCTGATCTACTCTGCTAAGGTATTGCACAAGGGGCCTGAAAGATTGTCAGTGACAGAGAATAACCGAGTTTATTGTGAGACTGTCTCTCAGAAATGTCAGAAGCTACATCCATAAAGTCTCACTAATATGACTGCCCAAAATGAGCTGAACTATGACAACAATGGTCATGACAATGTGGACTGGGAAAGCTCACAAAGCTTCAACCCTAGACAAAGAACTACAGGCAACTAAGAAGTGCTGAGAAGAGAAGCAATAGTGTTCCCCAGGGAAGTACACACCAAGTGGTTCTCCAAAATCAAATGGTCAGCCCTGGAAACATACATACAATAACATTATACAGACTGAGCTGGCTTTATTTACTTATTTATTTATTATATTTATGAAAAAAAGAGGTCATGAATTTGAAAGAGAGCGAGGAGGGATATATGGGAAAGTTTCAAGGAAGGACAAGGAAAAGGGAATGACATAATTATATTATAATTTCAGAGAAAGAGAGAGAGAGAGAGAGAGAGAGAAGAAAGAAAAGAAAAAGAGACACATTCCCTCCAAAATATTGGCCTTCCAAAAACTTAAAGAAATGAAGAGACTAATGATAGGTTAGTGCATTTTCAGACACCACAGCTATTCAACACACATGTTACATAGGACAGGAGAATGTTATAAACCTCAGAGAAGCTCAGCAAGACTGCCCATCTGGGATGTCCCGACTATAAATAACTGTCTACCTGTCTCTCATCTTTATATAAATGGAATTTTAAAATGTGTTATTTTATGTATCTTCTATCATTTAACATAGTTGTGAGATTTGCCTGCAGTGCTGAATATAGTTATAATTCATCGCTCCCTTTTTTATATACACAAAGTACTTTCTAAACATTCACTTTGAGAAGGCAGGTCTTCTAGAAGCAAGCACTTGAGAGTTAGTTGATTCTAGGATCTGAAAACAGAACCCTTTAAAATAAATTGTAGGCGTTTGTTGAATTAAATCTATGGAAGAAAAAAAGGGGGGCGCAGAAGCAAAACAAAGCAAGTGACAGACTAAGAAGACAGACTAACGAATCATAATAAGAAAGTGTTAAGGAAATGTCTAGACCTAAATGTTTGGCTTTTAAATTTTACCTGCAGCTTAGGGGTCTCTCTCTCTCTCTCTCTCTCTCTCTCTCTCTCTCTCTCTCTCTGTCTCTCTCTTTCTGTGCGTGTGTGTGTGTGTCTGTGTCTGTGTGTTGTCATGGCTTAGTGTGTTGTGTGAATATTCCCTTGTATGCTGTCACGTGTATTGGTGTACACTTGCTTAAGCTTTGTTTAAACAGTCATGTTGATGAGGTATCGTGGGAAAAAATTCCCCTGTTTTTTTTTTTTTCTCTAGAAAGCACAATCTCACATTATTTTCTGGTCCTTTAGATCTTACAACCTTTCTGATAATTCTTGAGCCTTAGGTGATGTTCCCTGAGACCCAGGTGCCAAGAGTTATGTTGTAGATGTATCAATTGGGTCTGGGAACCCTGTGATGAGCTGTTCTCTGCATTTTGAATAGTTGTGGCTTTCTGTGATGATCTTTATCTACTGCAAAGAGCAGCTTCTTTGATGAGGAATGAGAGCTACATGTAATTTAGATAAAAGGATATGTGTTTAGAATGAATTTAGGAATGATGTTGCTTTAGTAAGATGGCAGTAGCAGGTTTTCTTCTAAGACCCATGTCCTCACCAGCCCTGAGTAGCTGTCTAGGTTTTCAGTACAAGACCTGATTTCCCTACTGAATGGGCCTTAAGTCCTATTGGACAGCTGTTGGTTACCATCAAGACATGAGTAGTTTTGTGGAGTTTTCTTACCATGCTGGTCATTGTTGGAGTCCACAGGCATCAGTCTGACACCTTAAGCAGCTTGTATAATACTTTCTGATACTGTGAAAGTTATTACTTGCAGAGGAAACTTTGATGTCAGACCCATGTTGCATTCTCCAAGTCTTGTGTCCAAAGTGTGTGGTCTCTTCAGCAATAAAGATTTAACTTCAAATTCTGGGAGGCAACCAAGAGTAATGGTAATATCCTATGTCATTTTGTGCATAGGTAATATCCTATGTCTGTGTGTCTCTTGGACTACTCAGATCAACTATTCATAAGGGGATTTTTCACACCTAGTACTGAGGTTTTTGTTAGATTGCCTATAGCTCTCCGAAGTAGCATTGTCAGCCTAAGTGGTATAACCTCATTTTAACAATATATGCATATATATATATATATATATATATATATATATATATATATATATATAAACACATACTTATATGTGTTACATGTGTTTTGGAGTAAATAAAAATATATAATTTGTAGCTTGAGTTTTCCTGCCTGGCCCACAGTCAGGACAAATCTCTGTCCCCTGCCAGTCCCACAGCCGCTAAGACCCAACCAAGTAAACATAGAGACTTATAGTGCTTACAAACAGTATGGCTGTGGCAGGCTTCTTACTAACTGTTCTTATAGCTTAAATTAATCCATTTCCATAAATCTATATCTTGCCATGTGGCTTACCAGCATCTTTATATGCTGCTTGTCCCGGCGGTGGCTGGCAGTGACTCCCTCCACCTTCCTGTTCTTTAATTCTCTCTATTAGTCCTGCCTATACTTCCTGCCTAGCCACTGGCCAATCAGTGTTTTATTAGCAACACATCTGCCATATAGAACATCCCACAGCAGTAATTCCTTATTTTTTTTTGAATATTTTTAGTGTTATTTTTCTCTCCTTCCCTTTCCTTCTGTATTTATCTCTCACTCATTGCCCACCCATCCCCCACTCCCATCCACTCCCAACAGGGCACCTTTTTACCTTCCCAGTTACTCTAGGCTATCTGTGCTCATGTGAAGGTTTGGACCTAGGAAACACAGATGACAAGAGGATGTATGGTGTTTGTTTTCTGTTTCTGGGTAGCTTCTCTCAATATGATATTTTCTAGCTCCATCCATTTACCTGAAAAGTTCATAATTTCATTTTTTTCTTCAGAGGTGAATAGTATTCCACAGGGGATACATACCATGTTTTCACTATGTATTGATAATTTGACGGACATTTAAGTTGTTTCCATGTACTAGCTACTGTAAATAGAAGTTTCTGTGGAATAAGATGTCAAATCTTTTGGGCATTTTCCAATGAGTTGTACAGATGGGTCATAGGATAGATTTACTTTTATCTTTTGAGAGTTCTCCACACAGATTTCCAAAGTGGCTGAAGCAGTTTGCAATCTCAGCAACAGTGAATAAGGGTTTCCTTTTCTCACATTCTCCTCAACATTTATTCTTTGTTGTTTTGTTGATATTTGTTATTCTGACTAATGTAAGATGACATCTCAGAGTTGTTTTGTTTTGCATTTTCCTAATTCCTATGGATGATGAGTGATCTTTGAGATATTTATTAGCCATTTTTTTCTTTTAAGAATTCTCCATTCAGATCTATAGCCCTTTGTTTATTTATTGTTTGAGTTATTTTTTTCTTTTTTGAGTTATTTTTATATTCAGGATATTAATACTTTCTCAGACGTAGGTGTCAGAAATTCTCTCTCACTCTATGGACTTCCTCTTCACTTGACTGATTGTTTCCTTAGCTGTATGAAAGCCTTTTTAGTTAGTTTTATGAGGTCCCACTTGTCAATTAGCACAGTCAAATGACTTAATGATGCAACTAAAACATTGGAAAAACAAGAACAAACAAAACTCAAATCCCTTTGATGGTATGAAATAATAAAAAAATCAGAACAGAAACTATTGAAATAGAAACAAACAAATAAACAAAAAGTACAAAGAATCAACAAATATAAGAGCTGGTTCTTTGAGTAAATAAATGTCAATAGACATTTGATGGAACTAACCAAAAGAAAGAAAGAAATGGTTCATATTAACAGAATCTGAAATGAACAGGAAAACATTACAAGAAACACCAAATAATTTCAGAATATTTAAAATAAATATTTTAAAATTCATCAAGTTGGAAAATCTAAGAGTAATGTTCAAGTTTCTAAATTTGTCTGAACCATCAAAATTAAACCAGGAAGAATCAACAACCTAAACAAACTCATAACAAATGAGAAGATTGAAACAATAATAAAAAGCTTTACAACTATAAAAACCCCAGGCCTAGATGAATTTAAAGCAGAATTCTACCCAACATGCAAAGGAGACCTACAACTTATTCTTCTTAAATTATTCAACAGAAAGAAAAAAAAGGAAGAAAAGAAGAAAGAAAGGAAGAAAGAAGAGAGGGAAGAAAGACTTCCAAACTCCTTATAGGAAGCCAGCATTACTACACTTTAACTATAGTGGTATTTTATTTGTACTGAAATGTGATTTTATTTGTATGTTAATAAATAAAGTTGCCTAGGGGTCAGAGCTATTAGCAAGCCATAGCGAAAGCCAGGGCGGTGGTGGTGCACGCCTTTAATCCAAGCACTTGGTGGGCAGAGCTAGGTAGATCTCTGTGTGGTCAAGGATACAGCCAGTCTTGGAGACACACGCCTTTAAAATCAGTACCAACCATAGAAGACCTGGAGTGTGACCTACAGACAGGCAGTGATGAGATGGTCATGTGGTTGGGTTTACAACCAATGAGAAGGCAGAACAGAAAGTCTATTTAAAGACAAACACACAGGAAGTAGGTCTCTCTTGGCTGTAGAGGATTGCTGGAGCAGGAAGGGTAAGGCTCTTAGCTCTGACCTCCTGGCTTTCTTCTCTGAATCAGCTCTGTGTTTCTTATTCAATAAGACAGTTGGTTATTTCTACATTAACCTGGTAAAAACACAACAGAAAAAGGAAGCTAGATGTCAATAGTCATGATAAAAACAGGTAAAAAAATTTTCAATAAGCTACTTGCAAACAATCACAGGCATATATTAAAAAGATTGTTGACCAAGTTGGTTTTATCCTGAAGATGTGGAGATTGTTCAGTGTACACAATTCAATCAATGGAATAACATAAACAACTTAAAGACAAAAGTCACACAATCATCTCAAGAGATGCAGAAAAAGCCTTTGACAAAATCCAACATACCTTCATGATAAATAAAGACAAATATTACATGATCATCTCAATAGAAGCCAAAAAGCCTTTAACAAAAATCGACATGCTTTCATGATAAAAGTCCTAGAGAGAGTACAACTGGAGGGAACATACATCAATATAATTAAGGCTATATATGACAAATCCACAATGTTTTCCAAAGTATAGAAAAACTTGAAGGAATCCCTTTAAAATCACAATGAGACAGAATTGTCCACTATCCCTACTCTGTTTCATTTTAGTGCTGGAAGTCCTAGCTAGAGCAATAAGACAAGAGAAGGAAATTGAATGGATACAAAATAGGTAAAGAGGTCAAGTTCCTAATATTTGTAGATTATATATTATGAAGAAGAGATCCCAAAAAATTCCATAAGAAAACTTTTAGAGATCTGCCAGAGACCCCAGCCACTTCCTGAGACTAAGAGACCAGCCCCCAGCTCCCATTCCGCTCTGGACCTCCCATCTGAACAAGAGAGAGAGGCTTCCTGAATCTGTCAGCTCTGTCTGGACCAAGAGCGCTGATAAGACCAAGAAGGAATCCACAAAGAGATGGGCAGACATCAAGGCAGAAGTACATACAACAAAATGAAGAACAATACAGCATCACCAGAACCTAGCCCTCCTCCAACAGCTAGACCTGAACATCACAAAATGGAAGAAGCAGAAGAAAGCAACCTTATGAATAACATCATGAAGAGACTAGAGCCTTATATAGAAGGAATCAAAAATGAAATTGAGGAAAAGACAAACAAAAAATGGGAAGAACACTATTAAAAACTAGAGGAAAGGACAAATAAAGCAGAAGAAAACATTAAATCCCGGAAAGAAAATCATGAAAAAGCAATGAAACAGATGAAGGAAACAGTCCAAGACCTGAAAAGGGAAATGGAAAAAAGGAAGAAGACACAAACAGAGGGATGCCGGAAATAGAAAATCTGAGTAAATGAACGGGAACTTCAGATGCAAGTATAACCAACAGAAAATGCAAGAGATGGAAGAGGGGATCTCTGGCATTGAAGATACGGTAGAAGAAATAGATTCATCAGTCAAAGAAAACACTAAAGCCAACAAAGTCATGACCCAAAATGTCCAAGAAATTTGGGACACCATGAAAAGACCAAACCTACAAATAATAGGGATAGAGGAAGGAGAAGGATACCAACTCAAAGGCACAGAAAATATATTCAACAAGATCATAGAAGAAAACTTTCCCAACTTAAAGAAGGAAATGCCTATGAAGATACAAAAAGCCTATAGAACACCAAACAGACTAGACCCCCCCAAAAAAAGTCCTCTCGCCATATTATAATTAAACAACTAAACATACAGAATAAAGAAAGAATATTAAGAGCAGCAAAGGAAAAAGGCCAAGTGACTTATAAAGGCAAACCCATCAGAATAACACCCGATTTCTCAATGGAGACTTTGAAAGCCAGAAGGACCTGGACAGATGTAATGCAGACACTAAGAGACCATTGATGCCAGCCTAGACTAATATACCCAGCAAAACTTTCAATCATCATAGATGGAGTGAACAAGACATTCCAAGACAAAGCCAGATTTAAACAATACTTATCCACAAACCCAGCCCTACAGAAAGTACTAAAAGGAAAATTTCAACCTACGGAAGTCAGATACACACTCAAAGACAAGGCAATAGATAATGCCACAGCAGTAAACCCCAAAGAAGAGAAGTACACATACACTACCACCAAAAAATAACAGGAATGAACAATCACTGGTCATTAATATCCCTTAATATCAAAGGATTTAATTCACCTATAAAAAGACACAGGCTTACAGAATGGATACAAAAGCAGGACCCATCCTTCTGCTTCATACAAGAAATACACCTCAAATTCAAAGATAGACACTATATAAGAAGAAAAGGCTGGGAAAAGACTTTCCAATCAATGGTCTTAAGAAGCAAGCGGGTGTAGCCATCCTAATATCCAGCAAAATAGACTTCAAACTAAAATCAATCAAAAGAGATCAAGAAGGGCATTACATACTCATCACAGGAAAGATCTACCAAGATGAAGTTTCAATTCTGAACATTTATGCCCCAAACACAAGGGCACCGACATGTGTAAAAGAAAAATTACTAAAGCTTAAACCACATATAAAACCCCACACATTAATAGTGGGAGACTTCAACACTCCACTTTCACCACAGGACAGATCTCCCAAATTGAAACTTAACAGAGAAATAAAGGACTTAACTGATGTTATGACTCAAATGGACTTAATCGATATCTACAGAATATTCCATCCTAACAAAAAAGAATATGCCTTCTTCTCAGCATCCTATGGAACCTTCTCTAAATTCGACCACATACTTGGCCACAAAGCAAGTCTCAACAGATACAAAACACTTGGAATAACCTCCTGCATTCTATCAGACCACCATGGTTTAAAGTAAGATTTCAACAACACCAAAAACCACAGAAAACCTACAATTTCATGGAAACTGAATAATGCTCAACTGAATCCCCAATGGGTTAAGGAAGAAATAAAGAAAGAAATTAAAGACTTCCTAGAGATCAATGAAAATGAAGACATCACATACTCAAATGTCCTTCAACTGAAGAATGGATAAATAAAATGTGGTACATATACACAATGGAATACTACTCAGCAGAGAATAACAATGACATCATGAGGTTTGTGGCAAATGGATGGAACTAGAAAAAATCATCCTGAGGAAGGTAACCCAGACTCAGAAAGACAAACATGGCATGCACTCACTCATAGGAGGATACTAGATGTTAAACAAAGATGACTAGACTGCTATTCACAACTCCAGGGAGGCTACCTAGAAAACAGGACACCAAGAAAGACACAGGGATCACCCAATGACAGAGAAATGGATGAGATCTACATGAACAACCTGGACGTGAGTATAGGTAATGAAGGGCAAGGGTCGAGTGAAAGAGAGCTTAGGGGAGCGGGAGATCCCAGCTGGATCAAGAACAGAGAGGGAGAACAAAAAATAAGAGACCAGGATAAATGAAGACCATATGAGAATAGTAAGAAGCAAAGTGCTAGAGAGGTCCACAGAAATCCACAAAGATACCTCCACAATAGACTACTGGCAATGGTCGAGAGACAGCCCGAACTGACCTACTCTGGTGATAGGATGGCCAAACACCCTAATTGTCATGCTAGAACTCTCATCCAATGACTGAGGGAACCAGATACAGAGATCCATGGCCAGGCCCCAGGTGGAGCTCCAGGAGTCCAATTGTCGAGAAAGAGAAGGGTTTGTATGAGCGAGAATTGTTGAGATCAAGATTGGAAAGAGCACAGGGACAAATAGCCAAACGAATGGAAACACATGAACTATGAACCAATAGCTGAGGAGCCCCCAACTGGATCAGGCCCTCTGGATAAGTGAGACAGTTGATTAGCTTGATCTGTTTGGGAGGCATCCAGGCAGTGGGACAGGGACCTGTCCTCAGTGCATGAGCTGGCTGTTTGGAAACTGGGGCCTATGCAGGGACACTTGGCTCAGCCTGGGCGGAGGGGACTGGACCTGCCTGGACTGAATCTACCAGGCTGAACTCAATCCACAGGGGAGTCTTTGCCCTGGAGGAGATGGGAAGGGGGGGGGAGGAGGGGAGAGAACAAGGGAATCCGTGGCTGATATGTAAAATTAAATTAAATTATAAAATTAAAAAAGAAAACTTTTAGAAATGACCAACAAATTGAGCAAAATGGTAGGATACAGAATTAACTTGCAAAAATCAGTAAGTTTACTTTTTTTAAAACACATAGAATAACTTTTTTTTTTTTTTACATTCTGACCATAGTTTCTTCTCCCTGCTCTCCTCCCAGTACCTCCCATCCACCTAGTCTGACTGTCACTCCACTCCTCCTAGGTTTCTGTTCAGAAAAGTGCAGACCTTCCATGGATATCAATAAAACATGGCATATCACGCTTCAGCAAGACTAAGTACCTCCCCTTGTATTAAGGCTGGACAAGGCGACCCAGAATGAGGAATAGGGTCCCAAAAGTCAACAAAAGTGTCAGAGACAGTCCCCACTCCCACTGTAGGAGTCCCACAAGAATACTCAGCTACACAACTGTAACATGCATGTAGAGGGCCGAGGTCAGTCCCAGGAAGGTCCCTGGTTGTTGTTCAGTCTCTGTGAGCCTCTATGAGAGCCAGAGGGGTCAAGGACACACAACAAAACTCACAGAAGCAACAGATTTCCTTTACATCACAGAAAACACTCTGAGAAGGAGGCTGTGAATACAGTTCCATTTATAAAAGCATAATAGAAAATAAAATATCTGGGAATAGACCTAACCCAAAAAGTGAGAGACTTCAACTGTGGAAACTTTAAATCTCTGAAGAAAGAGATTTAAAAAAAAACTAGAAAATAGAAAATAATCTCATAGTCATGGATAAGTAGAATCAATAAAGAGAATATGACCATTCTACCAAAAGTCATTTACAGGTTCAATGCAATTGCAATCAAAGGCTCCATCACATGCCTCACAGAAGCAGAAAAACCCATCTTAAGATTCATATGGAAACACAAAAGAACCTTGATAGCCAAAAGAATCATGAGCAAAAAGAGCAATGCTGGAAGAATTATCATTCTGGATTCAAGACATATTACAGAATCATAGTAATAAAAATATGCTACCAGCACAAAAACAGAAATGTAGACCAACAGAACAAAATGGAAGAACCATATGAGTACATGTAACTATAGCTATACATATTTGACAAAAATGCCAAAAAACATACACTGCAGGAAAGACAGCATCTTCAACAAATCATGCTGGGAAAATTGGATTTCCACCTGGAGAAGAATGCAGACAAATCTGTATCTGTCACCTTGCACAAAAACTAACCCCATCTAGATCAAAAACCTCAATGGGAAACCTGAAACTGCAAGAAGAAAACAAAAGTGATACCTACAGGATATAGGTACTGGGAAGGACTTTTATCTATGAGTCCCCACGGTCTTTAAAGTTCTAACTAATGAAAAGGACAAGTACAGATATCTTCCAAGATTCAATAAATCTCTTAATTGCAAAATTCTATTAAATAAAAACAAGTTTTGATTCATAGTTCCAATACACAGTGGTACAGAATAAACATTCTTATTCCAAATGGGAGAAGTGGGGGCACAGCAGAGAACGATCAAACCAAAGCAAGACCAAATTTCAGCAGTACAAACACTAAATTCTGCCCTGTGTCTAGTATCTGGGGCTCAAGACAGGGTTTTTTGGGTCCAAAGCACTTGAGCAGTCCCACTCTACCATCTGTGCTACTTGCAGTATACGTAGCCTTTCTATCGGTACATCTCCGCTTGACTCCATGCTTTACTTAGCATACGTCCCATGGTCCTCACATCTCTAAGATCTACTGAAACTTAAGCTTCACCTTCACAACTTCATGCGGTGCCTTCTTGTGTCCTCTTTGCAAGAACTCTGGTTCTATCACATATTGCCCAGCTTCAGTGACTGTCTAGAATCAAGACTGAATGACACCCTCAATCCTGCCTTATTTATAGCTGCAAAATAAGTGTTACATGCATGCTTGTGACAAACTGATGCTACAAGCTCAGGATCTAACTCATTCTCATTGGAACACAGTGATATTAGCTTCTGTAAGCTGAAATAATTTCCATTCACTTGCTTTCAAGGGGCAAGGATCCACTTCATCAGCATTTCCAAGTTTAGTCTTTGTCCTTTCAAATGATTTGGATTTTCACAAGATGAAGACCTGAATGGGGAGATCTTATATTCAGCACAGGTACCCCATTGTCCCAGTGCAAAGCATCATGATTTCACTCTGATGACTCTAATACGTCTAACAGTTATAACTGCCTTCAAACTTGTCTTAATAGAGATTCCTTGTTTCAAGGTCTTTTCCTTGACTGACTTCACATATTTAGTCTTTCTGCTAGACTTTTTGCACCTTTCCCCCTTTTTTATTGTAGACCTAGATGAGTACAGTAACAGGAGACATTCCCTAGCCTGAATCTTATCCTGCCTTTGAAATATCCTCTGCCAAGTGAAAAAGTCTACTGGTTAGGACATATGAAAAATGTAGCCAGATTATTTGTGAGAATATCACACAAATGACCTCTAGCCCAGTTCCAGACAAGGTCCTTATTCCCCTCTGAAACCACATGAACCAGCTCTGTTGTCTATACTTGAAGTTCTTTTCAGCTTTCAAATCCACAAGAGATGTGCCATGTCTGCACCCTTTAATGGTTGAAGAGTGTAGTCTCATCAGATTTCAGAATTTCAAGAAAAACAGAGGTGGAATTGGTGGCTTTCTCCATAGAAAAGAAAAATACAATTGATAACTTGTTTTGTTTTGTTTTATGGATTGTTTAATTTTATTTGCTAATTACATAAAAATTAAAAGTCTAAAGTATATCATTTTTTTGGGGGTGAGGCAGAGCCCTAAAACTCTCAGAATCACTGGCAGTTCTCTCTTGCCATTGCATCATATGTCCTATTAGCATTGCATGCCCCAGTAAAAGGGACATAAAATCTGCTGGAGGCATTTCAGATTCTATGAAACAGTTTTTTAAAATGCCATATCCATGAAAAACCACTACTGAGTTTTCTCTGTAGCTGCAATGTGTGAAGAATGCTTGCTGTATAATTTTAGGTTGTATCTCAATAATATCCAAACGTCCGGGGAGACCGAGAACAGTCAAAAGCATAGAGCCCTAGCCTCCTGGCAGGCAGCTCCGCTCTTGCTGAGTTCTTTGGGCTCAAATATAAACTCAGCCACAGGGCATTTTTCTAACTGATAGGATCTTGCCTAACATACAGAATTTCTGCTTCCCCACTAATTCAGCACAGGGAAAGGTCCACAGCACACAGTTCTAAGAAAAGGCAATGCTTTAATAATCATATATCCTCAAATGTTTAGGGGTAAATAAATAAAAAAGTCTGTGGTTTTAGAGGGTAGCATTTTACACAGTGCATTCCATGAAAAACTGCCTCATAATAGCTTGGTAATAGCTGTTTGTTTACCCTCTCCCCACCAACAAAATGCATCAAATAGATTTTTAGAACTGTGAAGCTGAATTCAAACTAAATGGAATTCGTTATCATATGACTTTCAGATTGTATTCTGGTAGAGAGCACTGTGAAATTCCAAGTGGGAAATATAGTTTCATCTTATTTATAACACATTTAACATGAGACAGAGTGATTTATTCACAGATTGAGCTGTGTGAGCTGCTGGTGAGGCTGGTGTCAATCACAGAGCAGCAGCTGACTGAAGAGGAGGGAACTCTTTCTGAGCAGAGAAACATATCTTTGCACCTCCAGATATCTAAGGAAATGGAGAGCTCTGATTTTAAAACAGGATTCCTGGTGGATAAGGTTGTCATAGAAACATTTGCTTTTGAATACTAAGTCTAGGTATCTGTGTCGTTAGGCATTTGGGGCTTTTATCTGGAAAAATCAGCAGGATTTATTAATTTCCCACTTTTTTTTACAGTAAGCCCATTTTTAGGTTCTCTGAGTCTTATTTCTTTTTCATTCCTCCCTTTTCACTATAGAAATAAAAATGAGCAACAAGATAATTAAGATAAGATGGTGATTGCTTGAAAACAATCAATATTCCAGTTACTTACTAACTCAAATTAGGAAGTCTTGACAGACAGTCACACTAAATAATAAAATATAAAAATTAAAAAAAAACAGCGGATTTCCTAGAAAAGTTGGCTTTGATGTTCATGATTGGACTAAACCAAGAAAGCACACAATCTAAGATTAACTAAAGTATTAGGTTTTTTTTTTCTTTTCCATTTTCCATAGCTATTAGTTTAATTTCCTTTGTTGTGTGTACATGTGGGAGTGACAGTACAAACTGAATTTGGAAACATTATTTTTCTCTTAAACGAACCAATTACAAATCCCAATTCTTGCAGGGATCTGCAGTAGGCTGTGAAAATGGCCTCAGTCTCCAGCGCCTTCTGTCATCCTAGTCTTTGTCAAAGCTTCTGGGGACCCCCTATTGTAAAATCAAAGAACAGCCTCGTGACTTGATTTGACTAATGAGAAATCAACAAGCATGAAAGTTGTTGGAAAAGTGCCTGTGAAAGTGGTTTATCCTCCTACTCTCTCTGTCCTCAGATTAAGACTATGTGCAGGCTGGTCTGATATGAGAGTGGAGAGGTTTGAGGGGTAGAGCTGAGTCTGTGCAGTCTGGACCACAGGATAGTGCTGGGGGATGTCTTTCTGTAGACTTTGAATATATGTTACTCCCATTAGTTAATAAATAAGCTGCTTTGGCCTGTGGCAAGGTAGCTTAGAGGCAGGCAGGAAATCCAAGACAGAGACAGGAAAAGGAGAGGCAGATGCAGAGAAGACGCCATCCAGGGAGCAGCATGTAATGGTACACAGGTAAAGCCAGAGAACACATGGTGACATAAAGATTAATAGAAATGGACTAAGTTTAGTTATAAGAGCTAGCTAACAAGAAGCTTGAGCCATAGGCCATGGCCATACAGTTTGTAATTAATGTAAGCCTCTGTGTGATTATTTTATAAGCATCTGCACAACTGCAGATGGGAAAGATTCGTCCTGACTGCGGAGCAGGAATGGAGAAATTTCCAACTACAGGATTGTTGGTTGTCAGCATGAGTGAACCTATCTTATTCTAAACAGTAGGTGCCACTTGAGGCTTTGACTTCTTAATCCTATTACTCCCTGGGGCCATAGGTAATTGAAGTAACTCTGATGAACCTCATTCTTTTACACAAGCTCATTTTATTTAGCAAATTCTTCAAGAGAACTGAATTCATCTTTGGACTCAATCTAAGCAGCTTTGTAGCCCTGAAGAAATCATGACCAGAGTTGTAGGGCCTTCCTTGGTAAAGGAGGTCATTTTCATTATTTATATTTGATTGCTATTTATTTACCTATAGATAATACATACATTTTATTATACTTATAACATCATATAAATTTTTTGTTATGGTAAGTCATGACCAGATAGAACACTTGGGGAGTAAAAAGGCAGTTATATAGACAGCTATGGATTGGGACTCTTTGAGATAAAGAAATACATTTCTCTGTACATTGCATGTGCTCAACAAATGAATATATAAAAACTGATTGCTACTCAAGATTGACATATCAGTAAGCTATATCAAATTATGTTTAAGAGAGGACATAATCAACAAATAGGCAGCTAGAGTCTTATCACATAAAGACAAGAAAGTAAAAGAGGCAACCAGGTCACCTAGAAGATATGTTTGCTGTACAGCAGAATCAGACCCTGTACAAATATTACATTCATGAGAGGAGTCACTACTGGTAGAAAAAGAACATTACAGAAACAAGAGTAGCATGGAATGCACTTTAGAGTGAGCTACAAATACTATCATTAAAATAAATATAAATAAAATAATCTGGTAACAAGAACAAAGTCAGTTGTAGCAACATGGTTAAAATGTCTGGTATATACAATCAGTTATAGTAGCTACCTCCACACATGGGTTCCTTTCTACTTACTGTTTTAGGTACAAATGGTTGATTGGTGTCCAAAAATAAAGGGAAAATTCCAGATATAAACAACTGATAAGTTTTTAATTGTACATATCTGAGTATCATGTGACACCACTCATTCTCTTCCATTCAAAGTCATTCCTTTATGCAGTATCCACATGGTAGATGGGACCTGCTTACTGCTTATTTAGTACCCATTTAAGTGATCACATCAACTGTACACAAATACTTATATTTAAGGAGCCCTAACATCTAACCTCATGGTGTGCCCTATTTGAATATAGGGCCTCATACATGCTACACAAGCATTCTATTACCGAGCTATCTATTAAATTAATAACTATCTATTACAATAATAGCTATTCTATTGCACCTCTAGCCTTATTTTGCCCATTTTATTATTGAACACTCAATGGAAAACTTCACTAAAGCCAGTAAGACATGTCCAGTTTATCAGGAAATCAGGATTGTCTATGTTTTTATTCCTTCTATAATTACAACTATATTTATTTTTTGTTTTATAATAACTTTTATATTTTTCTGGAAAGGACATTAAACACCTCTTTGGTGTTAATCAGTAAGAATCTGCTGTGGCAGTATTCTAATAAATCAGTACATTTCCTGCAGGTGTAATTAATTGTGGGAGCCTCTGCTCTATATAAAGGGTCTGCTGAACCCCTTCAGAAGCTTGATATTTGTTTCATTCTTCCTAGATTGTTTATTCTTAAGAAAAAGCATAAACAAAAATAACAAAACAAAGAATGATTTCCTGCCTACAAGGGAAGTGGCATTGAGAGACATCTTGGACACCAATAGTTCTTGCAAAATGTTTTGATGATCTAAGTGTAAATGGCTTGGAAGCATATGGAATACATTTCCCAGGAAAGACTTAGGCCTAAAAATTAAGGAAAAAAAATTCAACCAAACTGGCTTTTGTGTTTGGTAAATATTTCAAGACAAATGACAAATCCCAATTATGACCAATTTGGTCCTTTCTTAATAAAATGTTTTGTGCAGGCCATTTCATAAACTCTGTTCTGTCAGATCCTCCTGTTCTAGATACAAGAACCCCACAGTCCCCTAAACCTGGACTTGGGTGGAGACATTAAGTATGGCTCAGCAATGCAAGTAATAGTAATCAAATTAGCACAAACATAGCTTACTGCAAGATTTATTGTTGTTCTACAGAGACCAGTTCACATCCACTGTCTACAGCTGCACCGACTTCTTTCTTGGGTGTAATTAAAGGCTCATGGCTAAAGTGTCAGCAATATGGTGCACACCACTCGATCTTTTGAAACAGTTATAAATGATCAAAAAGTATCTTTGTCTACTTACATAGAAATCCACATTAGCTAAATTGACCGTCTATCTAGCTTCATACCTAGGTCACTCTCCCCACCACTTTTCCTTGTCCTTAAGTAGGCAACAAACCCTTTCAAGCACTTTAAGGGGAAAGAGCCCTGGAACTCTGAGTACTAATCCCAAAGCAAATGTTTCTTCTGTTAGCAGACACTACCCTGCCAGGGACTTAGTGGCTCTCAAGATAATATCTGCACTGGGCTCGGTGTTCCCAGAAATGATTCTCACAAGTAACACAGTGTAAAGAGATGACACTATAAAATAAGACAACATTGTACCAAGTGTGGTTTTTTTGCTTTTTGGGTTTTTGTTTGTTTGTTTGTTTGTTTGTTTGTTTGTTTGTTTTTAAGGGTTATAAAGAGTGGGAGTAAGGACTGAAATCTAGTTCAGTGGCAAAGAACTTGTGTAACATGTGGAAGACCTTGGGTTTCATCTCCAACACCACCCCCACTCCCACACACACATACTCACTGTTCCTTATGGTCTGGAGAATGATCTAAAGTAATGTATTTTATTTTGAGTTAGGGGTTAATTAAGTACACAGCAAGTAAGGTAAAAGAATAAATGATAGACATCTCTCTAGATGAGTAGATGATAGTGTGGCAGTTTGAATGGGAATGCTTCACATAGATGCATATATTTGCATGCTTAGTCTCCAGCTGATGAACTATTTGGCAGTATTAGGAAGTGTGGCTTCCCTTTCCCATTGCAGGCAATTTTACACCATGGGATAAACAACAGAATCATTTGCTGAAAATGGTTCACCTTCCAGCTGTTCTCAGGGTACAATGTTTTTAACTCTCGGGCTGTTCTGTCTTCAGTTTCAGAGTTAGGGGGACAGCCCATACCCAGCCAAAGAGGCCTAGAGCATACTTTGAAAAAAAAAACATGCTTGAGTCAAAAATGGAGGAGCTCAGCCCTTCTGACAGATCCAGCTTCTCAGTGAGCTCAAACAGCACATGACAATATGGCAAAAAAATGTACAGTGCACACATACATACATACATGTGTGTGCAAACACACACAGCACATGTGTAAACACAAGAGTATTAATATGATATAGATGTCTACTTGATTTGTCTTACAAAATTCTCTGCAGATAGAGTGGATGGTAACTATTAGTATTGAACAGTTCTTTAGAAATTGAAAAAATTCTCCACAATTGAGTTTTCTTCAAAATACATTTTATAAATGATACTTCTAAATGCTTAAAAAAAACTGCTGATCATTTAATACTAATAGTTCTTTCACTTCAAACTTTATGTTACTTTAAATAATTTTGAAAAAATACTTGCAAGGACAACTTAAAGAAAGGATGATCCATCGGGCTCACTGTTTCAATGAGCTGCTGTGGGCCAGTGTGATGATCAGAGCAGTTCTTATTACAATAGGCCAAGGAGAAGGGAAAGGAGAGTGTGGAATACCAGCGTTTTGCTCGCTTTCTTCTTTTACCTTTTTATTTCTTTCTACATCCACATCCCACTGGACAGCTCCAATCACATTCAGAGTGGGTCTTCTCTCTTCCATTGATCCTTTCCAGAAACCACTCACAGGTACATTTGTAGATGTGCTTCCTCAATTCATGATTTTCAGTCCAATGAAGTTGGCAATGAAGATCAATCTTCACAGTACCTATAGTAGTTTGAAACAAAATGGCCCCCAAAAGGAGTGGCATTATTAGGAAGTATGGCTTTGTTGGAGTAGGTATAGCTTTGTTGACACAGGTATGGCCTTGTTGGAGAAAGTGTGTTACTGTAGGAATGGACTTTGAGATCTCATATATGCTCAAGCCACACCCAGTGCTTGAGACTACTTTCTGTTCTTGTGAGTTGAGATGTAAGAACTCTGTACTCATTCTCTAGTACCATGTCTGCCTACATGGTTCCTTGCTTCCCACTATGACAATAATGGGCTATACCTCTGAACTGTAAGTTAGTCACTCCAATTAAATGTTTTCGTTTATAAGAGAGGCTGTGGTCATGGTGTCTCTTCATAGCAATAGAAATCCTCATTAAGACTATATCCAAAACACAATCTCTGTATTAAATGTCACTTCTTCAGTACCACATCTTTCTCACCCAACTATCTTCTTCCTCTAAGATCAATTAAATAGAAGAAAGGCAAAAGAATTTAAGATGAGAAGCCCAAGGTTGTATCTTGACTCAGATATCCTTAGTGTTCATCCTCAGACAAATTATGGCTTTTCTAAGTAGAGAAAGAAATAGGGAGAGTGATAACTAACATGAAAGATGTTTCAAAAAAGTCAGGTAAACCTACTCTAGAGACTTCCTAAAATATATACACAAGACAGATAAAAGGTGTTTCAATAGAGTTATGTATATCTTGCCATGCTGGGTCATTCAACTCCCCTGACCAAAACAAAGATAGGTATCTTTCACCATATTCACAAATGTGAATAGGCATGTACATGAGGTGATAGATATATTATATTTAATATAATAATTTTAAAATGAACATATATGTCAAAATTTGATGCTTGGAACCATAGGTATATAGATATAATCATCCAAGTTTTAAAGAATATTCAGAGGTAACTTTCTGAAGCTTATCTTTGAAGGAAGAATACATCTACTCAAAATATTTTTGATTCTTGGTAATTTTAAATATTCAGCCTGATAATCTTGACCAAGATCCAGCTATACCACTCTTGGGCATATACCCAAGGAATGTTCAATCATACCACAAGGGCACTTGCTCAGCTATGTTCATATCAGCATTATTTGTAATAGCCAGAACCTGGAAACAACCTAGATGCCCTTCAACCACACACACACACACACAGATATAGAGACAGAGACAGAGACAGAGAAGTTGCTCTTGTAACTGTGGTGGTTGTTCTTGACAACTTGACAGGATTTAGACTTGCATTAGAAACAAACCTCTGGGGGTCTCAGTGAGATACAGAAGGATCCCCAGGACATGTTGGCTAGCCAACTTAGCTGAATTGATGAGCTCCAGACTTGGGGAGAGATCCTAGCTCACAAAGTAAGGTAGAAGAGCAGGGAGCAGAGTGGCAGAGCTGAAACATCCTGGGCCTCCACCACAGAGGTTCAGAGGTAAGAAACATCCTGCATGGAAACACTTTGTCTGGGGCCAGCAAGAGAACTGTTATGGTTGGGTTTAATATCAACTCACCACAAGTTAGAGCCATCTGAGTCAGAAACCTCACCTGAAGAACTGTCCTGATTGATGCTGTGAGTAGTGCCCTCAGGTAGAGCCCAGATAAAAAGGCTGTGTCAGAGGAGTTTGCTCTGGCCTCTTGACCCCAAGTTGATTTACCCTGTTGCTGCTGCTGTTTCCTTTGCTGATAGCAGACTCAGCTTTTCCAAGCTTTCCTTGTGAAATAGGGATCAGCAGCTCCCCTGAATCTTCCAGTCTTCCATCTGCAGATTGGGACTACTGAAGCACTCAGTACTGTAGACTTAGTAACCATGGGTCATTGCCCCTGCCAGAGAGAGACAGCTATCATGGGACTGTTTCAACTGCTGATGTTCCTCAGTGCAAGGATTAAGTACCAGGTTCCCAATGTCTCAGGTGTGATTAGCTATCAGTATTTTAAAAGCTCACTTTACACACAGGCACTCAGACACAGACACAGACACAGACACACACACACATACACAGACACACACACACACACACACACACACACACACACACACGTTTTCATCCCCTTGATTCTGTTATTCTAGATAACCTGACTAAAACAGGCCAGCAAGATAGCTCAAGTAGGGAAACACTTACTGCCTAGCCTGATGACCCGAGTTTGATTCCTGGAGTCCACAAGGAAAAAAGAGAGAACTTATTCCCACAAGT
>CABHPQ010141685.1:0-44674 GCA_902168405.1 Peromyscus aztecus
GGGAAGGATTGTATAAGACATGGGGGTCAGGGTCATCACAAGGGAACCCACAAAAACAACTGGCCTGCTCTTGGGAGCTCACAGACTATGGACCAATGGCTAGGAAGCCTGCATGAGACCAGCTTAGGCCCTCTGCATATGTGTGACAGTTGTATGACTTGGTCTACTTGTGGGACTCCTAGCAGTTGGAACAAGGCCAGTTCCAAATGCTTGGGCTAGCTTTTGGTAACCTGTTCCTATGCTGGGTTGCTTTGCCCAGCCTTAATACAAGGAGAGGAGCTTAGTCCTACCTCAACTTGGTATATCATACTTTGTTGGCAACTATGAGAGACCTGCCCCTTTCTGAACAGAGGTGGAAGAGGGATGGATTGGAGGAAGGTGGAGGGGAAGTGGGAGGAGAGAATGCTGTGGTCAAAATGTAAAGTAAATGAAAAATTTTAATTAATTAAAAAAATACTTCCCCTTGTGCTGAATATATCTCTGTCCAACCTATATCTACCCAGCCCTCTTCATGTAGTGATGTGAAGACAATAGGCCAGTGGAAAGAATGTCCATGTTTCTGTCCCAGAACCATCTTCCAGGCCCTCAAGCTTTCCCTTGCCTTTGCTTTCTTTTCTGCCAGGAAGTTTCTATCTTTTTACAGATGAATGTTCATGTTTATGTTGACAACTTTTCAGGCTTTATTTTTGCTATGGCTCAAAGGAATGAACCTGCTTGAGCTTTTTGCAAGACACTTATTAACTGCTTTCCCTTAAAGGCATTATGAACACTCCTAACCACAACTCTCAGCACCTCACCTGTCTGACAGAATCCCTAAGCTAACCACCTGGTTCCCCCTGGCTAACCATCTGAGCAGCCTATCCTTGCCATAAACCCATAGAAAACCAACAAGCTTTGGTAACGGCTGCTGTCCTCCACTGTCCAAGGCAGCTGGACAGAATTTCTTTTGTTAAACTTGTAGGGCCCTCAGCCCCCATTTTGGGTAGCTGTTGCCTTGCTTGCTGGCCTTAACCAGATGTCCTCCCTATGCTGATTCCCTGCCATTTTCCTTCTTACTGAACACTCACCAGAGGTTCTTTGTTTGTGTATCCTGCATTTGGTGTAAACAGCTTAGATGCAAGAATATAGAACATTGGGTAGCAAACTTCTGCCCTCCCGGGTTCCTCCATTGTGCTGTAAGCCTGTATTTAAGGTTTCCTCCCTCTTTCAATAAACAGCATTTGGCATTCTGCTGAGGTGAATGATCCGCTGTCTTTTGACTCTGTTTTTTGATCCACAGCCCCTCGCTCGGACATGGTGAACGGTGGTGGTAGCGCGGGTGTTACCACAACAAAACTGTTCTTTCTCTCCACAGAAAATGGCTGTTTGTTAGTTTTTTCTATGCGTGCTTATAATTTGTTCTCTGGAATAATTTTTTCTAAATGATAATTTTATACTCACAATAAAATCATTGTATGATGATGATACAAAAAAAGTTTATTTTGTACTAAGTGAGCTTCAATTATGATTAAGGCCAAACCTAACAGGAACTGAATGTAAAGCCCTAATCTTATAAAAATTACAAACTTTTTGTAAACTGTAAGGACAGTTAAGACATGCAAGTTAATGATCAGTCACTTTATAGTTGATCAAATTCTTTAATGTGTTGAGAACTATACTTGTAGTCATGCTAAATACTAATGCAAATAATTATAAGAATAAGCTTTATTTAGCATCCTGTAAATGTTTTCAAAGTTAAACCTAAAGCAAGTAACTAAATCAGATATGTTTAATAGATAGATGATCTTCAACCTCTTCAGAGATCTGCTGAATATAATATTTAAAATGTATCATTAAAAAAAGCATTCTGTGATAGAGAAAAGTGCCAGCTCCTGGCAGCACACCTAAGATCTCCTCCAAAGATGATGGAGGCACATAAGGAATCCACCTGGAGCTTGCTTTAAATGTGGCAAAGCCAGCCACTGAGTAAAAAACTGCCTTCTTAGTTCTCTTCATAAGTAAAAATCAGGTCTCAGGCCTCACTTTCCTAGAGCTATTACTAGGTCTAGACACAGTTTAGCTTGATACCAGACTCTTTAAGAAGTAAAGTCACAAAACAGATTTCATTGTAACTTTTTACTATTCCTTTATTTAAAGAAACTGACTTTGCAATGACTTCTCTTAGCATCAAACACCTGTGTCTCATGGTAAATGATTGGATAGGAAAAAAGGTGTGATATTTATATAAGGTCTGAAGATAAGAAAGCTTACATTAAAAAGGCCTAAGAAAGTGTTTTAAGGTATGTTAACACAAGTTGTAAAGGTCTGAGTATGTGAAAGCTTAAGTTCTGAGAGTCTAAGAAAGTTTTTTAAGGTGTTTAAATGCAATTTATAAAGGTATAAAAAGTGATTTAAGGGATATAAAAGTAAAAGAAAGTTTCAGATTTCTTTCCCTCTCTATGCTATTAAGACCTCAAAAGTTCAATTTTAACATTAATCAGTAGAGTTCTAATAAGTTATCAATCTAACTCTGGTGAGCACTGACTACTATTATCATAGTCACAAGCTCAAGATTTTAAATTTTCTTTGGTTGTCTTCTAAGTATAGACTTAAAAATACTTTTCATTGTGCTAAAAACTTCTGTTTAATTTTTATCCACCCAATCTTCTGGATAAGGGAAAGATTATTCATGCTTTTACTCCAGAATCATTTTGGTTCCCCAAGCTTCTACTATGACTCAAATGTGAGTCTCCTGCATTTTCAACAATATGGAGTTCAGTACAGATTGCACACAATGGTAATGCTAACATGTCTAAAACTTACCTCTTTTTGTAAACTTAAAATATTCTTGTAAGTGTCAGGGAACTGACTTGAATCCACCTCTCATGTGTCAAATGGACTTCAGATAAGTACTATCAATCAACAGCCTATTTTCTCACCTGCCTCATTCCAGAGGATGGGATCTCCACCCCTCTTTCCATAGTCTTGGGACTTCCTTCCCACAACTACCAGACCATGGGCCCAAAAGTTTCAAATGTCTACTTAAGAAAAATGTTTCCCCCTAAATGCCTTAACTTTACCTTCTGCCCCAAATATATATCTGTTCTAGCAACTTGCCAACTTCAGATATTCCCTCAAAATCTGCATCTTGGACAGCTTCAAAGCAGCTAGCCCTAGGAGGTCCAGTCTCACAGATGCTGCCTGTATTTCCCAAGCCCCAGATGGTCCTGCAGAGCCTGGACAGTAGGTAAAGCAGCCTGCTCTTCCAGGACTTGGCCAGCTTCCCAGCTTTCTTAGGTTCCTTAAGATATTAAACCCTCAGAAAGCAAGAAGCAGTCTAAAGAGCACAACACCCCTATTCTTCCCTCACCAGCCACCTTTCCTATTTCCTCACCTTTTATAATAAACAAAATGAAGAAATGTTAGCAACTGCACACATTCTAGAACCAGGTCTGCCCTAATCCCATCTTCATTGACTAGCCACCAAATGTGACAAATGTATCCCTCTAAAAGATCCCTGCCATCACAGCCTACTCTCTGTTCCTGTCTCTTTGCCTCCCTCTGTTTCTCTGTCTCTGTCTCCCTGTCTCTATCTCTCTGTCTCTGTGTCTCTGTCTCTCTCTGTCTCTGTTCTTCTCTCTCACTCTCTCTCTTTGTTATGCCCAGACCACAGGGACCCCCAATAGACCACCACAGAGCCTAAATCCCATATGTAAATGCAAAGAGCCTTTATTTCAAGCTTGAGCTTGTTCTCCATCTGTCCAATGAAGCAGTAAGAGCAGAAAAAACTGAACCCAGGCAGGGTAGGTTTGTTGGTGGTGGTGTTTGTTTGTTTGTTTGTTTTATCATAGTAGAGGATGGGGGTGAGGGGATTTCTAGGGTTCAGGACCCTGATTGCCTGACATTTGTCTAAGGGTGTCTTGGCCAAGGGGGAATAGGTGTGTGCTGGACATCTGGTGATCTTATATAATCTTATCTAATGGTTGGAATGTTTAGAATGTTTAGGGCCCCTTCAATGCTGGCCCTCCCTGGGTGGGGTCAACTTATGGATTTTTCTGGATCTGGGTGCTGCCTTCCAGTAAACCAAAACTCAAGTCCACTTTTTAACTAGTTCTTCTGGAGCTTGTCATAGTAGCAATGTAGTCAAGCTGCAGCTTGGGTCGCCTACTCTCATCTATCTCATTCCAACTCCAAGGCAGCCTTTTACACACCTCCAATAAATCTCTTATGTGTGAACTGTTGCTTGGTGTTGTTTTGCAGGATTCCCTGGCCCAGATCTGCTAAGGTACTCTTCCTCCTCAGAAACCCTAACACTAGGGTTTTCCAAATGGGGGATTTGGAGGGCAAAATAAGTGGAGTTACAGGAGCAGAACATAAACTGCAGGTTAATCCTAAGAATCTCCTGAAAGAGAGACATGGGTGCAAGGTAGGCACAACAAAGTAGTCATAACAACAGATAGTCATAACAAGGTAGTCAGAGGTGGTAATACAACCTTTTAAAACAAAGGTACGGTTGCAAGATGGTTATAAACAACTTTTTGAAACAAAGACATTATTGTCATCCCTGGAATAGGCAGTACAGAACCATTTGTAGTTAATGTTACAGGTGGAGCACAGCCCAATCCTTGAGAAACAGAGGCTTAATCATAAACAGGAATGAACCTAGTTTGTTTTTACTATAAGATGGATTTTAAGCCTAAAATTAAGGCAGGATGGTTCTTTTATAGCCTTTTTCTCGTGTGAGAATTATGGTTTTGGGGGGATTTCTGTTTTCAGGTTTTCCAAATTCAATGTTTTAATTTTTTGAAATTGTGATTTTTGACAATTTGGACTTTACTGATTTTGAACTTTTAGATTTTGAGGTGTACAGAATTTTTATTTTTCAAGACTGTAAGTAAATGATCACAAGGAAAGTTGTCTGCCCACCATGAACATGGATATTGCTCTTTCCATAAGCAAGAAATAAATCTAAGTTCAAGTAGTGAGATTTTCAGAGATGCTTTTCTTACCATAAATCATTATAATCTTTGCACTCCAGACCTTTTCTAACAAAGCAGACTAAGAATTATAGAGAAAACAAAAATACATTTATGAAAAATGAGAGACCCCTTAGCTCATTATTGATATGCAAAGTAAATAAAGCCCTGTTGGACTCTGCCACTGAACCCCAGTCAACATCATTTCCAAGGAAAGCAATCCTTCTCCTCTGCACCTCTACCTTCCTGGGAGCAGCCTTTCTTTACCTATTGGTATGTTAATGGAGATTCCTTTTGTCTCAGGACCTGGAAACACTCTACAGGGCTGTCAGAGCAAGTCTGTGCCTTCAACTTCCTTGGGAGAAATAAGAAATTCTCCAAGAACAAGAAATTTCCACTCATTCTCTCGGGAAAATCTCTGATACCCCTCCCCCTATGAAAACGAAGATGGCTTTTCTATAAGCATTTTTCCAAGACTGGACTTGAATAAAAGTATCTCCTCTGGGTGAGGCAAGCCTTGATGCAAGGAGAGGAGCTTGGTCCTGCCTCAACTTGATATGCCATGCTTTGTTGACTCGCATGAGAGAACTGCTTATTCTGAATGGTGTCAGAGGAGGTGTAGATGGGAGGGTAGATGGGAGGTGGGGGGAGGCTATGGGAGGAGAAGAGAGAGAGGAAACTGTGGTCTGTATGTAAAATAAATGAAAAAATTTCATAAAAAAAAATAAATTTAAAAAAGTATCTCCTCTGCCAGTTATTATGTCTGTGTTTCTGTGGGCATGGTAACACTGTCACACAACTTTTGTAGGTGGATCTTCTTCTATTCTCAGGTTTGGCTTTTGCCTCAGTTTGTAGACATAGAAATTCTAAGACTTTATCATGATTTGCTGAATGACAGGCATATCTGACACAGAGTTTCTAAATCCCTTAGAATTATCTGGGTGATGGGAGCATCTTTTGTTCTAATGAAATCACTCTGGGCTCCTGGAGAGCTCCTAGCTGGTTGCTAGGGAACGAAATATTTGATTAGAGGGTTGGAATTTTCAGCCTCAACTTCCAACCTCCTGGGAGGGGAGAGGGACCGCTGCTTGGTGATCACTAACAGCCAAAAATGTACCCTCCACCCTTGCTGAGGGCTTAGGTATCTGAGGATAGATAATGCCCTCTGAAAAAGGAGCCGGGAGCTCCCCCTCCTCTCCGATTTCTGTTACTTTGCCACTGAGTAACCTCAGCCTTTGTTATAACATTTATAATAAACCATTGAAAATAAGTGCTTTCCTCTGTCCTCAGAGTAACTTTTGCATTTTAATTAAATCCTAGGAGAAAGCCATTTACAACACAGATTTCTACCTGCCACTTGGAACTGGCAGAGAAGAGGAGGAATTTTATGGAACCAAGTCCTTATTCTGTGTGATATGACTGTAACTCAAGTAAACAGTGCCAGAATTGAATTGAATTATATTATAACATATATTGGTAGCTATATATGTATCTGTATGTATTTTAGTTTCTACACACACACTCACACACACACACAGAGAGAGAGGGGGGGGGTTCTCAGCATAGAGCTTCTATAACCATCTTAGGGAACTATGGTGCATGTGTCTAGCCCCATTCAGTGTCAAACATTTTGTGCTGTAGCAGAAATAGAAGAAAACACGTTGGTGGCTTCTATTACAGACTATTTTGTTGCTGTCATTGTCAAACTGTTAGTTCATCAAGAATCTCACTCCCTTGATAGCTGAGCACTGTCTGCATCTGTTTTATATTCCTCATCCTCCACAATTCTCTAGGTCTCCCTCACCGTCTTCATTAGCAATCCTGCTAAATCAGTTTAGCCAGAAACAGCCTTTCACTTGCTGGTTCTCATAATCATTTTCTATCTACTCACCCAACCCCAATCCTGTGAGTCTTCGTTTCCCAGGCTGCATTCTGAGGTCTGCTTGCTTTTTTTCTCCCACACACAGAATTCCACTACTATGGAATCAAGGCCTGTCCCAGTAAACCAGAATCATCTTCCCTACTGTTTCTTAATAAATAGCATTACATAAGTTTTTCTTTGACATTATGTGATGGTAAGATTATCTTCTGGAGCAAACAACATTTCACCTTGCAGTATTTGTGTGATTTCCACTCAGTCCCAGCCAATTTTAGTAGTTATAGACTTCTTTATGAAGCTGGTTTATTAAGATTTAAACTAATAAAGACTTATTAGTTTACCTTAAGAATTAGGACTGCCAAACACAATGGCTACTTGAATTGGGCAAGGGGCACTTTACATCGCTTCAGGAATACTTCAAGTAAACCAAAATTGAGTCACAAGGTTTATCTAAAACCAAAACAAGCAGCCGTGATCATGGATGAAAACTCGATGATGTTGACCTCCTGACTTGTGCAATCCGCTGCAACTAACAGGAAAAAGCTCCCTTCATTTATTCTTCTCTGCGGTAACAGAATTTGTTCCAGTGGCCATCCCCTGGTGTTATGTGGCAATTTTCTCCAGATTGAAGCACTTTCTCCAGGAGTATAGTATGAGGCTCAGGAGGCAGGTAAGCTTCACACAACTGGAAAACTGGACCTTGAAAGATTCAGGTCACTATGGTTATAGAAGTAGTAAACAATTGCTGGAAGAAGAGATATAACTACCAGAGCTGCCCAGAGGAGATTTCTCAGACCTACTGAGCTGCATGCAAGGTGTTCAAGTTTGCAGCTGCATTTGACTCACCCCTACTTCTCTAAGTAACCCCAGTAATAACTCATTACTTCACAAAGTTAGACTTTGGTCAGTAGTGGGTTGTGTCTCCCCAGAAACAGCCTGTCACAACAGTGTCTGGGCTGAGTTTTGCTGGGTTCTCAGTGTCTTGTTAAAACAACTTCAGACATGGACGAGAGAGAGACAGAGACAGAGACAGAGACAGGGAGACAGAGAGTTTGGAGCTTGCTTTTATGGATCTAAAGGGAACTGGAGTTGGTTGCTAAGGGGTGAAATGAGATGGTTTTATGTTTAGGCGAGGTAGGTAAGACTTTGTCCACTGGACAGGGTCTGTCCTGTGATGCATCTGATTTTGGATCAAATATATTCCCAAAGGTGTAATATAGTAAATAGGGATTTTTCCCTCAAATTTTACTCAGGGAATACAATTGGCTTTACTGAGTACACTCTCAAAACTAGTCCAAGGTACACTATAGAATTAGTTAATACTCTTATTTTGTAAATGAGGTTCTGACATCAGAGAAGTCAATTAACTTTCTCAAATGTACACAGTAAGTTAATTTGAATGCAGTTGTGACTTTTATGTTAAAAATAGATTTTTTTCATAAACTATATTCATCTCTCACAACTAATCCCGGATCCTCCCCACTTCTCTACCCACTTAAATCCACTCCCTTTCTCTCTCTCTCATTAGAATAAAAACAGACACGTAAAATAACAATAATAATGATGATGATGATAAATCAAAATAAGAATAAATAAAAATAAATATACTAGAAAAAAAGAGCCAAAAAAACCCATAAGAAGTACATACAAATTCTGAGACACATGTTTTCCTACACACAGAAAACCCATAAAAGCAGAACTATAAACCATAAAATATAAGCAAAAAAGCTATAAGGATTTTTAAAAATGCCTAGAGAAACATTATGAGACCAAAAGAAAAAAGAAAAAAAAAGCCTCCAAGAATACCAGAATTCTTTTTATGTTGGTCATCTACTGCTGAGCACGGGGTCTGTATACACAGTAAGACTCCATCAGAGCCGGGGCAGCGGTAGTGCATGCTTTTAATCCCCAGCACTCGGGGAGGCAGAGCCAGGCGGATCTCTGTGAGTTTGAGGCCAGCCTGGTCTACAGAACAAGATCCAGGACAGGCACAAAAACTACACAGAGAAACCCTGTCTTGATAAACACAAACAAACAACAAAAACAACTTCATTAAAGAAAACTAGTTTTCCTAGGCAAGCAATTATCAATTGGAGAAAGCCTCTGTCTTAGGGTTGGGGTCATGTGTCTACCTCCCTTCCAGCTCTGGCACCTCATCTGGCTGAGACCTGTGCCTGCTCTCACAGTCTCTATGAGTTCACATATGCATCAGCCCTCTTATACCTAGAATGCATTATTTCTTTGGCGTCATCAGGTGTGACTGCTAACTTTTATATCATTCTCTGTACAGTAGTTGACTGTAGGTTCAAAAGAAATCTAAATATACAAGAATCAGTTGCCCTGAAACAATTAGAGACAGTTCAGTATAAATACCCAATCCTTGGTTGGGACTATAAAATGGAATAATTTTAATACATGAAAGATTAGAGACCGAACTTTTCAGACAAGGAGAAATCCCTGACAATCCCAAGAGACAATCCCCGAATGAACTCCATGACTATAAAAGCCCAGCTAGAAGGCTTTCCTAGTTGTTGCTGAAATTCATGACTTATACCTCACTCCCATGAGATTAGCCTGATTTTAAATCAAGTCTTTCTACCTCTGAAGTTAGAAATGTATTTTAATTGTAGTTGAAAGGGGACGATAATGTTTATATTGCAGAGAAATTACTTCTGCATTCTTCTTTCTTAGATAAAGAGCAAAAAAGATATCATACTTGTCACAAATCAGCTATTACATCAATTTTAGTGACTTCTAGTTGCAATTAAGAAAAGTGGTTTTTTAGCAACATATTTAGTATATCATGAGATTTCAGCTTGAGGTTTAACATGATAAATGTTTTAAGATGCCAAAAATGTATAATTGAATTGAATATGATCTTCAGATGTAAGTAGTCTGTGAAGTCTACTGGCTTCCTAGATTGTTTCCCCCATCCCCCATGGAGATATGAAATATTTTTTTTCAAGCTGCTCACTCTGAAATAAGAAGAGAAAGCAGAGAAGCAGATGTCTTCAGCCTTTGGGGTCCAGTAAACCACCTAGAAAGAGACAAGGGAATGAAGTTTCTGGAGTGCCACCGGCAAACAGAGTATGAACAACAGGCAGGGCTGAGCGTTTTCTTCAAGTTGATACCATTTCCAATAAGAGAACATGGTTTGAGGGTCAAGGAACTGTTTCAGCAAGGAAACACTTGTTAGAAAAGCCTAAGGGCCTCAGGTGAGAACCACGGAGCCCATATCAAAGTGGGCACTGAAGAGTATTTCTGTAATCCCAGTTTGTATGGTCAGATGGGAAGTAGAGACAGGGATGTCCAGAAACTTGTGTGCCAGCTAGTCTAGCACATACACAGACAAATGAGGTCTCATCTCAGAAACATAGAAGGTAAAGACTGACAACTAAGCTTGTCCTATGATCTCCACACACAAGCTGTTGGATATATGCTGACTATTTACAAGCATACATGGGGATTGTGGGATAGGAAGAGAAGAAAAAGAAAAGTGCTGTGGGATGTTCTGTATGACAAATAGTTAATAAAGCACTGATTGGCCAGTAGCCAGACAGGAAGTATAGGTGGGACTAACAGAGAGAGGAATTGAGGGAACAGGAAGGTGGAGAAGAGACTGGCTGGAGCCGCTGCGAGGAGAAGCAAGATGTAAAGTACCGGTAAGCCACGAGCCACGTGGCAAAGTAGAGATTAATAGAAATGGGCTAAATATAAGAGTAAGAGCTAGACAATGATAGGCCTGAGCTAATGGCCAAGCAGTTTAAATAATGTAAGCGTCTGTGTGTTTATTTTATGAATGGGTTCGGTCAGGGAACCAGGGACTGGCAGGACTTGGGAGCTGGAGAGAAGCTCTCCAGCAACAAATGGCGCCCAACGGCTCGAATTTCCACCTTAAACCTTAAAATTTTTAATAATCAATTCTAAACAGAACCAAAACCAGGTTCCTGCTTCATGTCTCATACGGGCAGCTAGACGCCACAAAACGTGCGTTTGAACTACTGGCGGGTTCCTGACGTGCGCGTTTGACCGCCAGTATGGCGAGAATGAAATGTCTACTGTATGCTAGACTTACTCTTTACTAAAATATATTAAAAAAAAAAAGAGGTTTCTGGGCTACATGCTGCTTCGATAAAACCATAGACCCACTATTTCTGAGAGTTGATCGCTCCCAGAACTAGCAAAAAACGTACTACCGCCATGTTGGGAAGCAGAAGTGGGCGGAGCCAGCAGCCACAGCACCGTTTCAGTCTTAAAATGCTGCAGTTTAAAGCAATAGGTTCACAATAAGACTGATTCAGATGAAATAGTTTACAATATATGTAAAAATGTACGTAGACATACAGTTACATAAACAAATAGTTTTTAAAAATAAAGTCTTTAAAATAAGCCACATAAAGATGGTTATCACACAAAAAATCTGGATTATGTTCTCTTTGATATTTGTAACTAAAGATAAACATTTGATTGTAAAACCTGTTGAGTTATGCCAAAATGTAAACTTTAAAGATACCTTGACTTCAAAATTTGGATATAAGGATATGTCACTTTGGAAGAGAAGTTCTGCTTTTGTTTCCACAGAAAGCCAGAGGCTATGGATTTGTTCCAGACTAAGATACATCAGGTTTGACCAGCCAAGACCACCTGAAAGGTCTCCAATGACACCATGGCCCAGATGATCCAACATCCAGAACCGTCTCAAGGCAACTGGCTCAGACGATACACCCTCACGGACTACTCCATAATCCTAAAATGTTCTTTATGTCCCCATAAGGTACAGCGCCCCCCTCCAGCAGGAAGTAGTAAGAGAATCTACGCCCAAATTCCCAAATATACCAAGCTGGCTTTGGAGATGGAATGGGTTCACTCCCTCTCTAAACCCAGCCATATTCCTAAAATAAAAGGTTAAAAGATTCTTTTGTCCCATATCAAAAGAGCCCTCTGGTATGGGACAGAGAAAAACCAATATTTTTATTTAAAACAGGTTAATTATAAATGCGATCTCTTTCTAAAAAAGAAAAGGGGATATGATATATATATAGGATATAGAGATGATAGGATAAAAGGATAGATTAATGAATCTACTTTTAAAAAACAACAACTTGCTTAAAATGTTTTACATTGGTATAGATTTTAGTTTATGTTTAAAATGTTTTACACTGATATAAATTTTAGTTTATTGATACAAACTTAAAGTTGATTTTGTTATACTGTGTGTATATTTCTACTTTTGTTTGAGGTATTATGTTTATGTAACTCATTTAAAATTGTATTGGATAATTAAGAAATAGATTAATAATTAGTCATCTATGATAATCATATTTGTAGCCATGTTAGTTAAGTCTTCTAGGTATACATAGATATATTTCAGATAGATAGGTAATCTTCAAATACTTCAAAGACCTACAGAATATGGCATTTAAAATGTTTTAAAAATTTAGACGTTCTGGACAGTGAGACACGTCTGCTCCTGGCAACACTGGACTTACTTCAGAGGAGGATGGGCATCGAAGACACTCCATATGGAGTTTATCTTCACCTTGGCAAAAATAGCCATTTGGGCAAGAAACTGTTCTTGCCTGGACTGCTTGATCGACTGGACATGCAGGACCCATAGGAAGGTGACCACTAAACTTTGCTTGACAAAATGGTCCTTCAGGTTCCTGCTTTGCAGAGGAAACTGCCAGACATTCTATAGGACACAAAAAAAAAAAATGACTGAGAGACTCTAGGCCTGTGAGCTGAAAACAGATGCCCCAACTTTACAAGAGAACTTTGGATGACTGTCCAGGCTCTCAGCTGTCTCTGTGTACCCTGCAAGACTCCCGAAAGTTGCTTACATCTTCTCCATTTCTCAGGTAATATTATATCCTTCTGAGGTCTTTGATGTGGTTGAAGACTAGATAGTTGTAATTTCCTCAGTTATGGTAAAAGATAAGTTAGATATAAAACCTTAAACTCATAAATATAAGATAGATAGGGTATCTTCTTAATACTGTAACTGTAATTCTTGCTCGATAATTGTTTTGTTATATGTAATTTTACTATGTTAAAGTTAAAACCTTCCTTTTTAAAAAAGAAGAAAAGGGGAAGTGCTGTGGGATGTTCTGTATGACAAATATGTTAATAAAGCACTGATTGGCCAGTAGCCAGACAGGAAGTATAGGCGGGACTAACAGAGAGAGGAATTGAGGGAACAGGAAGGTGGAGAAGAGACTGGCTGGAGCCGCTGCGAGGAGAAGCAAGATGTAAAGTACCGGTAAGCCACGAGTCACGTGGCAAAGTAGAGATTAATAGAAATGGGCTAAATATAAGAGTAAGAGCTAGACAATGATAGGCCTGAGCTAATGGCCAAGCAGTTTAAATAATGTAAGCGTCTGTGTGTTTATTTTATGAATGGGTTCGGTCAGGGAACCAGGGACTGGCAGGACTTGGGAGCTGGAGAGAAGCTCTCCAGCAACAGAAAAGGGGTCCTGGAAAGATGGCTCAGTGATTAAAAGTACCTGCTACTGTTGCAGAGGACCTGGGTTCACTTCCCAGCACTCACATGGCAGTTCACAACCATGTATAACCCCAGGACCAGGGGATCTGATGCCCTCTTCTTACTTCCACAGGCATCAGTTGCACACATGATGTGCATACGTGTATCTAGGCAAACATTCCTATACATAAAATAAAATTTTAAAATATTTAAAAACAAAACAAAATCCAAGAAATCACAGCCTGAACTTAAGTTCTCCAAATTCTTACAGAAAGTATGAGCAGAATCAGTGTTGTAGACTACCTTGCAGTTGTTGGAGATTTGTGAAACACTGATTAACCATATGTTTCTCCACTGGCCATATGCTCCCCAGGATAGAGAGAAGTATGACCCAATACAAAACCACACTGCCTTAAAACATTATGAAACCAGTTTTGAGACATCTAGGAGTTTTGTTTTTGTTTTTCTGTAACTTGGCTGTGTGATTCTTAAGCTTGAACCTTGTAATTGACTATGTTGTGGCAATGTCAAAAGGTTGGATATACCTAAATGATAACCAAGAAAGCCAACATTTCAGGAACCAAATAAGGATCAAAGTACCCATCCAAGCTAGCTGGTATGGCAAAACTTCATGGCAGTGCATAGTGACTCCTCTTATCTCCCTGCCAAAAAATAAAAAACAAAAACAAAAAAACAGAAGAATCTGAAAAGCAACAGAAGCCTTTACCCCATGGAAGTGAGAAAACTTAAGAGCAGACACTTGATGTAGCTGCCAGAGACACAGTCTGCACCATCTTCCCTCCAAGGAGAAGGAAACAAGAGTTAACACTGCCTCTGTTGTTCACAATAATAGAGTACCTGATAATATATATGGCTTGCTGATCCTCTGAGTGCCAGTCACTCCTCCAATGGGGATTTACAACCCAGAGGTAAATGCCACTGTCCCCAAAACAAAAATGGAGTGGAAGTCCTTTAAAGGAATGAGAAAAGGAATGAAATGTCCTTCAAGAAAATGGAAACAATATTGTTACTGTATTCATAGCCTTGTGTCCTTGTGTCTGTAGACAAATCTTTGTCTTTATAACAGAGCCAGAAGCCCAGGTCATGCTCCACAGTGCTAGGAGCTGTGCAGAATCACCCTTTTCATGTGAGAAATTTATGGTGGGGAACATTTTTATTGTGGCATTTACTTTTAGTACTTAATATAATAATAAACAATTTTCATATCTGTGAAGAATCAAGTTGTCTTGCATAAATATTATAAAAAACAATGTAATCTGCCTTGATTTTAACAGCTTTCCTACCCAGGAAGATTGGAAGTAGGTTTTCATTTGTGTTCTGCATTTGAATGGTGGTTCTGTAGTGTGGTCTAAAAATGATATAAAGATTAGCAAATGAGTATCTGCTTCATCAGCATACCACACATCACCGAGGAGTGCTGAATTAAATAGATATGGATGGTTTATTTAAAAAATGAAAGACATAGGACTGGGAGGGAGTCTCTGGTTCTTGAGGAGCCAGTTTGATTCTCTAAGGATTTGATGCGACTCAGGCAAATATTATTTTTGTGTAAAGAAAACATTGTGCCTTCCTCCAGTTCATTGCTCAAATAGTCTGCGCTCATCTGACCTATATCTTTCCCTATTTGTCCAAATCTTTGAGGAGCTGATACAATTATTTTATTGTACACAGCCTCTCTCCAGCTTGACACAGGACCATACTTTGCTTAGTGACTTTGTCTCCAAAACTAGAGTATCTAATGGCACCTTCAAAGTATCATTTTTTCTAGTTTGCTCAGGTCTCTGGGGCCATCATTATCTCTATAATATTCTCAGCAGAAATAGCTTGATAAAAATCAGTGGCCAGAAAAAATGCACTTTCTATCCCCCCCAAAAAGTAGGTCACCATTGGATACTCATACTTCCTTCTCTTGATCAACTTGTAGCCACACAATTCATGCTGATCAACTGACTCTGCTTTCAACTACTTAAATCTAGAAACATTCATTTCTCTACTTCAAACTTGAATTCTTTCTATAATTTAATAACATCTAGAACTCAAAATTCATTTCTTCTCCTAATTACATCAATGAGATTGATCAGTAACTCTCCCTTTTCTAGCTAGAGCAAGCACATTATTCCAACCCAAGGAATCCTCTTGGAGGGGCCAGGCAAGGAATTCCTATGGAAGTGGCACATTATATTAAAATTTGGGGCATAGGAAGAAAATAGGGATTTAAATCACAGCAATGTTTTAATATATTTTTTGAGTTTATTTTACATATAAAAGATATCTGAACAAAAACTACAGAGTTCAAAAATATTTTTCCTGTTGTATTTATAATGAATTTTTATTTTTTAATGTTTGGCTTTATAATGTGTTCAATTACACATAGTTTTAAAAAATAAGTTTTGGAAGTAAATGCAAAATTAAAATGCAAAATTCCAGTAAGACCTGGAGATCTGAACAAGTGAGTTTATTCATCACTGATTCAGGTGAAAGGTTGGGAACCATGTGCCCTAGTTTTAGATCAGCATATGAATGCTTGTCCAATGGGTCTCTGAGAGGAAAAGCCCATGGAGATGGTCTCTTCCTAGTGGAGGACCAGCAGACCTCAGGACAGTACAGAATACTGATGGAACTGTACAACCTGCATGCTCTCTTCTCCCCCATAATGGCGGTGATTCTCTTGACAGTTATTAGTTTCACTTCATCAGTCATGCATGGGACAGATGTGGTCATTCCCAGAAACTCCATTTTTTTAAATATTTTCCCCTAAAATTCTTTGGGAACTGATGCTTTTCAGACTTTGTGTCTGGAAATAGAAGCTGTCACCCAGACCCTGGGAACTTTTCTGATTCAGTGCTGATAGGTTCAAGGGCAATAAAAGTTAATGGCACATAGAAGAAAGCAGCACAGGGGACATTAACTATGTCTGCTCATTCTGGGGAGAGAAAAAAATTAAGATGGAAAAAGAGTGCCTTATCAACATTCACCCTTTATAGACAGGCTTAGGCATGGAGGACCCTTTTGTAGGACAACGGAACGGTTAGAGAAATACAAGCTAACTGTATGCATTCACTTTACAGCAAATCACCTCTATTTCTGTACATATGCTTTGTTAGGTTTTGAATGATGTTGTTCTTGAGAACGTGTATCTGTGTTTATCATCTTTTAGCTTTGTAAGGACAGGATGTACCTGGCTCGATATTTAGTGAAGCTAACAAAGTGCTGAGCATTATTTTTGGTTTGTATGTTGTTTGATGTAAAAGTTGGGAAAAAAAAGTTTTTTTTCCAGAGGTTAATACTGAAGTGGGCGGAAACATGTTTGTTTTTGAAGTATAAATAAAGATGACTCAAGCTATTCAGGGCTGGCCACTGGTGTGAAACTCATCTGGTGCTCAGACACTTCTTCATGCTGATGCCCCTTTGCTGTCTTAAGACCTGAACCCAGCTGTGGTGGCTATGGCAGGACTGTGGCAGTGAAACAGTTGGAATCTGATATCCCTACCTAAATGATGTTCCTATAAAAATATGGAACAGAACATTTGACAACAAGTAAGGACAAAGTTCAGAGTTACACTGTACAAGTTTTGTTCCTTTTAGTCTCAATCTGAAGACAAAGATCATGAAGAACTTTCTTTTAATAATATGAAATAACATTTATTTATAATAATTCAAATTGCTCAGTGCTTATTAAAAAGTGAAGACTGAGTCAATTTTGTATTGTGGGATTTTTCTGGAGTGGAAAAACAGACTGATAGTCTAGATTTGAAAAAGAAAAAAAAACTAAGTGAACTAGGTAAACTGGGAATCTGAGCACCAATCTCATTAATTTACACATGTGCTTTTTAATCAAAATTTTAATTTAGAACTCTTATAGGGTATTAAGAGTTCAAAGCACTCTGGAGATGTGAGTGGAAGTTACTAATATTCTTCTTTAGACTCTCAGTAATGGCCTCCTGGTGTGGAGGGAAGGAGAGAAACAGCAAAACATTATCAATTTCTTTAAAGTGCTTTCTGTATACAAAGAACAGGGCATTCTAGAGGCAAAAACTTAGTCACCAATATGATGCTTAGAAATATGTCTGTGTAAGTGTTATTAAGATCAATCCATGTGAGTCTATTTAATGGGTAATAGGGATTTATTAAGATATAAATTGAGGAAATACACTCACGAATACAGAATGGAGTAGACAGCTGAAGTTGTCCTCTGAGCTGAAGTTGTCCTCTGATCTGACCAGGAGCAAATCCATCTTGTAGGCAGGAGCAGGGAGAAAGGGCATGTGACCTTTCTCCCTCTCATTTTAAGAGGTCATGTACAATGGCAGGAAGCACCACCTCCTTCGAACCCTATAGTCCAAGGTCATGGGTGGAACAAATACCACTACAAAGGATCATGACAACCATGAGCCATTTCAACTTCTTGTACAATATTGCTCTTCTCTCCCAACAGAAAACCCAAGACACATGAACATTCTAGCAAACAGGGCAAAAGGGATTTTACAGATACAATTAAAGGTCAGGGTTGAAGAAAAGGAGGTGTGTGCTGGAGAGACAGATAAGTTGGTAAAGTGCTTCTCTTGCAAGCAAGAAAGCTAAATTTGATCCCCAGGACCCACATAACAAAAGTTGGGCATAGTGTCTCATGCTTGTAACCCAGCACTGGAGAGACAGACAAATAGACAGATCCCTGGACTCACAGACCAGCCAGCAGAGCCTACTTGGTGAGTGCCAGCGAGTGAGAGATTCTGTTGCTCAAAACAATGAAAGTGGTATCACCTTAGGATCAACACTTGAAGTTAACTGATCTCCACACACAAACACACATGCACCCATGCATGCACATATACGTGTGTGTAAACACACACACACATACACACACACACACACACACACACACACACACACACACACACACACCAGAGACAGTCTTAGGAGTCCTGGGTGAGTTCAATAATCCTTAAAATGTGAAGCATATTCTCTGACCAAAGGCAGACTAATAATTGATACCCAAGGAAAGCAGATAGGGCTAGAGAGGCAACTCAGTGGTTAAAAGCATGCATTGGTCCTGAAAAGGGCCAAGTTCAATTACTAGCACCCAAGTCAAGCAGCTCACTACAGTCTATAAATCCAGCTCCTGTAGATCTGAGGCCCCCTTCTGGCCTCTTTAGGCACATGTGCACACAAACACACACACACACACACACACACACAGGCAATCACATATGCATTTTTAAAAATAAAATACAACTTGTTTTAATTAGAGGAAAGGCACATAGTAGATAAGGAACCTGGATAAAGGAGACAGAAGAGGAAGCTATCAGGGAGATTGAAAGTCTCCCTATCATTTGAAGAAGACATGGCAGATAATATTACTGTGATTTATGCCTAGAAACAAAGAAAAATGAATAGAGGCAATAAAGAAAAACAAAAAAAAATGTGTGTGTGTGTGTGTGTGTGTGTGTGTGTGTGTGTGTGTGTGTGTGTGTGTGTGATGAAATGATGCTGGTCCTAACCTTAGAAAAGAAATCCTATCACTTCCAACAACGGAATCAGAGAAAGTGATGGTAATTGGAAAAAGCTATACACACACAAATAAACACTGAATATTTTAATTTACATGTGAAATCCAACAAGTCAAATTCAAAAAGACAAAAAACAAGATGAGCTTTACCAGAATCTGGGGCAGAATGGGAGATGAATGAGGGGATAAAAGTCATAGGACCCAAAACCTCTGTTAGAAGGAATATGTTTTCTCTCTTTTCTGCTGAGGGCTATTGCACAGCCTGATAAATATAGAAGGCAATATTGTAAGATGTATTTTTAAATGCTAAGGGAATACATTTTAAATATTCCTGTCACAAATCCCTGAGTTAGTGACTGCTGAGGAAGGAGAGTCACTCTCTATAACTTTGTATAAGGAATCCTGTCTCTATGTCAGGAGATGTTTCTTTGCTGAGGCTGACTTTGTGCTTTTCTGTATTATATTCTGGCTTTACTCTGCTAGTCCTTATCTCTACAATCCTAAAGATTTGCATCTACATCAATGATACACTGTATTCCACTAGTCCAAGTTTATCTTTTTCATCAGGTCCTATGAAGTATGTAAGGAAAGGAGAGAATACTATGTAATTCTGAACTGTGAAATTTTGACACCAGAAACTATATCTTATTTTCTCAATGATACTTAATGTAGAAAACTCTGGCATACAGAAATTTCTTGGTCAAGACTCAATGAAGACATAGCTATCAAGACCCAACTTCTTCCCAAAGCTACCCTCATGAACACTGCTATGTTGATTTCTTCTTGTTCTGCTACATCACAGGTCCATTGAAGAATCTATGGAATAAAGTCCAGATTTGTGTCTCTCCTTTATCAGCTGCAGTTGAAAACATCAATAAATTCAGGAGCCAACAGATGTGAAGACAAGAGTGTATTTTGTTATAAACCACAGGAAACCTAAAAGGACAAATTTACAAATTCTTTGATCAGTAAATGTTACTGTTTTTTTAGTTACTTCAATCTCAAAGCAATGGTCTTTGTGTAAAAAATATAAAACAGCCTGTGATGTGGCCTGAATTTTGAGGTTAACAAGGGAAGTTCCTTCTGAGTTTGGTAGAGGCCTGATAGGAGGCAGGGAAATGTCTGAATATAGTGCAGGAACATTGCTGTTTTAAATATGTTATTGTGTAATTTTGAAATTGGCAGTGGAAACCTTTTTGCAAATACTGGCTACCTGTGATTAGATTCAAATCAAGACTCCTCAGAAGTGGAAGGAGAGCTTAAATAACAGGGGGATACTGTGAATACCAAGGACCTCTTTAGTGAGAATCACTGCTGCCTTGTTGAGGCAGAGTGTAAGTCTGGGAGATCAGATAGTGAGAAGCCCATAAACATAGACTGAGGTAAAACCTAAACTTAACTCTATAGTGCAGACTTTAGAAACCTTGGATTTCATAAAACGCATTGATTCCAAAGCTAACTTATATACTCTTCCTTCCTTTCAGTTTAATATCCATTTACATATCCCCAGTAACAAAATTTCTTAACAAGGAAAATTATTCTTTTATGAGTCTATCTAGTTTGTACATAGGGAGAAATCATCTTTGGACTTCTAAACTTCATATTACTTTTTGATCTGTATACTCTGTGGGATGCATAAATATGTGTGAGTGCATTTTAAGTCACTGCATTGCTTTTGTTCTGTTTGCTTGGTTTTTGTACCAATCTTCACAATTCTTCAGAGAAATTGGAATCACAGTCACCCCTTAACGGATGTTTCCTAAATCAATTCCCCTTGAATTAACATATACCTAAAGATTTTTGTTCTTATGAGTCAGTTTAACCCCTCTGCTACATAAGAATCCAAAGGGTACAATTCCCAGAGTTTTCTCCAGAAACTGAATTACGACAACAGCTATTGTCAGGAAGATTCAGAAGGCAAGCAGAAAAAGACTTTGCTTGTAAGAAGGAAAAGATGATAATACCTACCGCAACTGTTCAGTTGCACAGAACATTATTTAAGCCCATGTGCTGTTTGCAGATGGCAGCAAAGAAAGATCTAGTTTGGGACATTATCTTCTTGTGGAGACATGAGTTAAATGGTTCAAATGGTCTCTTTCCTTTCTTTGCTCTAGCGTAAGTACTGCATTTATGCCCACGTAACAAGTGAATGAAAATACAGAAGACTCAACCAGAACAAGGCTGTACCTGGTGGTACTTCTAGATCAATCATATCACTGACCAAAAACTGACTTTAGGGGATAGCTAAGTAAATTTCAGTGCCTAGGTAGGTTGGCTCTCTGGTAGTCAGCAGGTAGTACTGATAGTATTCTGACCTGAGGTTATTGTTCTCCTGACAAACCAAACAGGAGGAGAGTTTTTGACATTACACAGGCCTCCCTCAGAATTGGCCTATGTATTAGTGACAGTACATACCTGGCCTCTCTGGGGAACCTTCTGAGACAGGCAGCATCCACCACTTTGGAACATAAATTTAGAAAGATTGCAAGATCTCTTATCCCACACACATAAAAGGTTTAAAAAAAAAAAAAAAACCACCCTCTGAGAAGTACATTGACTTTTCTCGGAGAAACTCTGCCACAGCTAAACCAAGTAAGCCATGTCCCATTGGAGACATAGATTCTGTAGTTTTGTCTTTCAGTAATTTCTACAATGCTATTTCAGAAACCAAAAATTAAAAACAAGTCTGCTTTCCCTCAACTAGTCCTGACTTGCTTTTAATATATTTGAGGAAATAACTACATAGGTGATGAATTTAATTCAATGATAATATTCATTTTATTCTACAAACAGCTGTTCTGTCCTCCCAGGGTTATTTACAGAATCATCCTGTGTTCTAAATGGTGACTTCTCATGAGGGTCCAATTCTCACCGGAGTCCTCTAATTTTCCCTAATTTCATTGTAATAATTAGTATAACTGAGACAGAATTTGAGTTTTTAGTACATTGATAAACTCTTGTAGATACACTGAATCAGAAGCAGTTCCTCATTTATTTTTTAGAACTTTCCATACAATCAAGCAGCAGAGCTACTTGACCCAACCTGTGACAATTCCTCACTCAAGTTGTTTTAATACTCACTTTCTTTTCAAGCTATGCCTAATAGGCAGCCTGTCCTTGAAATGATGGGTGAACTGGGCAGTCCGCCTCCCCCACCACATTGTATTCCTTCTTTTAAAATGTTTGTTTTTGTAAGAGCTACTCTGGGTTCTATGCTACGCTGTGTGCCAAAACTGTCAAGGCAAATCAGACAAAATAGTTAGTGTAGGAAATCTCACAGTCTACAGGAAATATGCATGTGGAAATATGTTTCATTACACCAGTTGAAACACGATGACTTTACACACAGTAGGGAATTCTTCTTTGGGAGAGCTAGGATGCTTTGGGAGAGCTGTGCAGTTATGTCCTCCATCTTTCTCACTTGGAAATTACCCCAAAAGAAGATGGTATTTACTGCTAATTCTTGGGTACTGTTGATCAGATGTCCCCCAGGAATACCAAACTGCAGGAACCTTCAAACTGCAAACCTGTACTCCTTATACTTTCTCTTTGTGCTTTAGATTTATTGTGTTTTAGCACAGCTCTTGCATCTTCTGCCTATGACACTGCAGAAATTTCCTGATGGTCTTCAGTATCAGTCTTACATCTATTGGCCACTATTTTATATGTGGAAATGAAAACATTTTTTAAAAGACAAAACTGATCATCTTTTCCTTGTATAAAATCTTCTCATCACAAGGATGAGGAACAAGCATTAAGTTATATCTGTGTGAAACATTTTAATTCCTTAAAAATAAGCAAACAACTAACAACAACAAAAAACAAACAAACAAACAAACAGAAAACAACCTTAGGGGCCCGCTTACTGTGAAAGCTAATAACTTGAGTTTGATCCCTGGAACCCCACAGTTTCTCCTCTGACCTCTATAGCCATGCCATAGCATGCACACATAGGCATGTGAGCACACACATGCACGCATTCACACACACACACACACACACACACACACACACACACACAGACAGACCAAATAAAGTAATTAAATGTTTCAAATGAAAGTAAATAAATAATCAAAAACCTAAAGCAAATATAGATTTTTTTAAATATAAGGTCTCACTATGTAGTTCCAAAGACCTGAAACTCAGTATGTAGCTAGGTTGGCCTTGAGTTCACAAAGATCTTCTTGCCTCTGCCTCCCAAGTACTAGAATTAAAAAGAATATATCTGACCTGGAATTTTTTTTTTATAATTTATTTTATTTTATTTTACAACATAATTCAACTTTACATATCAGTCATAGGTTCCCCCGTTCTCCCTCCTCCCGCCTCGTCCTCCTCCCCCCCTCCCACCCCGTCCCCCTGCCCACCCCCATTTCCATCTCCTCCGAGGCAAAGACTCCCCCAAGGATTGAGATCAACCTGGTGGACTCAGCCCAGGCAGGCCTAGCCCCCTCCTCCCAGGCTGAGCCAAGGGTCTCTACCAAGCCCCAGGTTTCAAACAGCCAACTCATGCACTGAGCACAGGATCCGGCCCAACCGCCTGTATGCCTCCCAGACAGATCAAGCCAATCAACTGTCTCACCCATTCAGAGGGCCTGATCCAGTTGGGGGCCCCTCAGCCATTGGTTCACAGTTCATGTGTTTCCATTAGTCTGGCCACTTGTCTCTGTATTCCATCCATCTCCGGTCCCAACAACTCCCGCTCACACAAACCCTTCTCCTTCTTGCCAACTGGACTCCCGGAGCTCCACCCAGGGCCCGACCGTGGATATCTGCATCCAGCTCCCTCAGTCACTGGATGGGGCCTCTAGCACGACAATCAGGGTGTTTGGCCATCCTATCACCAGGGTAGGTCTGATCGGGCTACCCCTCGACCATTGCCAGCAGTCTACTGTGGGGGCATCTCCGTGGATTTCTGTGGGCCTCTCCTACACTCTGCTTCTTGTTATTCTCATCCATTGCTGGTGGGAATACAAGCTGGTACAGCCACTGTGGAAATCAATATGGCGCTTTCTTAGAAAATTGGGAATCAATCTCCCCCAAGATCCAGCTATACCACTCTTAGGCATATACCCAAGGAACGCTCAAACATACCACAAGGGCACTTGCTCAGCTATGTTCATATCAGCATTATTTGTAATAGCCAGAGCCTGGAAACAACCTAGATGCCCTTCAACCGAAGAATGGATAAATAAACTGTGGTACATATATACAATGGAATACTACTCAGCAGAGAAAAACAACGACCTCATGAGGTTTGCAGGCAAATGGAGGGATCTAGAGAAAATCCTCCTGAGTGAGGTAACCCAAACTCAGAAAGACAAATATGGTATGCACCCACTCATAGGAGAATACTAGTGGCGGAACAAGGATGACTGGACAGCTACTGACCTGGAATTTTTAACTATTGTAAAATCTGTGTGACAGGTGTAATGAAATCCATTGTATTATTTTCTTATTTATACATGTGACATAGATCAGAATAAGAAATTAAACTACTAAAAATATTCTCATAAACTTTCATTATATGTAGAAAAATGATAAAATATGGCAGGCATAGAGTAGGTATTCAATAAGTATTTGTAAAACAAATTAATCACTCCATAATGTCATTCTGGAAATAGTCTCCTGAGGTAGGCAGAGAAATGACTCTCAGTGTTGCGTGGGCCCTACTCCCTAGAACCTATGGAATGTATCTTATTAAATGGCAGAGAAATGAAAGCTGAAGATTGAGTGAAGGTTTTAAACACTGACCTTACAATAGAGGTTCTTCTTCCAGGTTATGTATTAAGGACCACCATATCTTACAAGTTAAAGATGAAGATAACAGTTGGACTCAAGGGACTTTAAAAGAGAAAGAGGAAGGCAAGATAGTAAATTCCAGAGTTTTTCAGTGTGAGAAAGATCTAACTAGCCATTGCTGGCTTTGAAGAGGTGAAAGCTCCCAGGATCATGAGAAAGTGCTTTTCACGAGCAGCTACAAAAGACTAGAAAGTGGGTTCTCATTAGAGTTTGGAGTCATCAGCAAGGTTACAGCCCAGTGATGCCCACTTTAGATGCCTGCTCTGTGTCATAATTCCCTCATCCTATGCCAACCCAGTACATTGGTATGGGCTTGCTTACACATATATCATTGCATAGCATTTTTACTCAGTTTTGTTTCCACAGTTAACAAGGTGGTCTTGTTTTTCCTGTGTTCTGAAGACTGAGTCAAATATACGGAAAAGAATCTTACTAAATATTTTTTTTAATTAAATGGAGGTGATAGGTAGTTTTCAACAGTATTTCCAGAATTTCTTAAGTATTTGATAGTAACTAAATATCCATAAATATTCCACATTCTATTTGTCAAAAAAACCCAAAGTATCTATGTTATTATTTCAATCACTTCACTGCCATATTTATCTTCGTGATCTATGTATTTTATTTTTCTTAACTCACTTGCAGGTTTTTCAAATTTCCCATATTATTGCAGAAAAGAAAAATTACCAAGATGGAATTTTTCCCATGCCTGGCCTCTCTTTGTCTGAGCCCTATATGCCTTTTGTTTAACTCTACCTAGCCTGTCCTCATCTTCCCTAAACTTAGTCTAGTGTTTCCGATCCACATCTGTTTGGACTCATGCAAAGACCACATACTGCTCCTTCTTCTGGCCTGGGATAGTCTCTTGGGATAAAGTTTCTCTCCTACCTGAGATCTGGGGTTTGATCATGGTAAGATAGCAAAAGTGACACATTCTGTGTGAGATGCTTACTTCACTCTGACTCTATCCATAACTTCCTAAGGAGCCTTTCTTTTGTGCACACTGAAGTGTATCCTTTCCCCTGTTTCCATTTATAGCACCTTTATGTTTTTTTTTTCAAATGTGGTCCTCAGCTTTATTCTTATACTCTACCACCTTCTGCATATCCTTTTGCTTTCAATTTTTGTACTTTCAAAACATTTTTTAGGAGTCATTTCTCTTCTCTTGAAGTATTTTTATTGAAGTCATTAAGTTGGGGGCTATAAAGATGGCTCAGCATTCAATAGACTTCACTGCTCTTCCAGAGGACCAAGTTCAGTACCCAGTACCCACATCAGGTGACTCACAACCCACCTGTAACTCCGGTTCTGGGGAATCTGAAGACCTATAAATCTTTTTAAAATATTTGGAATTGTTTTTATATTTAAGCTGTTGCTTGTGTTACAGATGAAATAATATAAATGACAACATGGAAGATATCCCGAGCTCATTCTTTGGGGATTGGAAAGTGATCTATCACCAAGTTTTCATTGTTTTTCTGTGGTACCATGAAGCATACCACCATCAGTTAAATGATGTATCTGTAGGTGGTAGTCACGTGTCACTGCAGTGTAAGTAAACAGGCAAGAGAACCTGATTGACAAGCCTAGTTTATTTTTTCACAATAAACACACTCCCAAACATACCCATCTGTGTTTTTTCTATTTTCCAATTGCTTTTGACCTTTGGAAGTAAATTCCAATCACTCATTGTCCTTGTGGCACATTCTCTACTCATATATCTTCAGTACCATTCTTCATTTTTTCCTTGCCCTTTTTCCCCTCCTGGTCTCATCTGGATTTGTCCTCCGTTTTATTGTTTTTCTATTCTAAGAAAACTCTTCATGTATTTTAGCTCTTAGAACTCCTGCCTCTTTCAGAATGACATCACTTGGAAGGATGTCAAAAGGACTCTGGGAACTACTAATGTTAACTTTCATCTTTATTCTTTGCAACTTTTCAATATAAAACTTAATTTTCTCAGAGAGTCTTCAAGATCACATACTGAATAACTGATTATAAATAACATTTTCTCACATTCTATCTTTTCTTTCTCTCATTTATACATGAATGTATAAGTCTTAACATACACTGAAGTTGAGGACAGACCACATTTGCCTTTTGTACTATAAAATTATAGTATATCAATTTTTCTGTTTTGTACTGATTTAAATATAACTTCTTCCCCAGTAAAACTAGCCAGGACTGTAACGGCTGCACTGATCTCCTTGTATCATTGTAAGAATGAGAAACCATTGAAGGAAGAGATGCAGCAACAGATTGGTAGGCATTCCTAGCAAGTTTTGTATCACAAAGAAGCAGACACCAGGATATGGAAATTCAAGTCTGTCATATAACCAATACAGGCATGAGGAAGGACTCAGACTGATGGTCTCTGCCACATCATATGTGAGGGTTGCAGATGGTGTTGTTATGATAGTCCTTTCATGAGAGATTGTACAAAAAGTCCAGCATTCAGAAATAAGATAATTTGGAAGATGACTTCAAACCCTGCAAAATTTATTTTGTTTTGGTTATTAAATTATCTCTCCTAAGCTCCAAAATTCCTTTTGCATCAAAATGAGGCATTCTGTATAACACACTCATTTAATTTGTGTCAGTTCCCCACAGTTCCTTGAGGACCTAATGCAGAGGCCATAGAGGAGTGCTGCTTACTAGCTTATTCACCATGACTTGGTCAGCCTGCTCTCTTGTAAAACCCAGGACCACAAGCCCAGAAATGGTACTACATACAATATTGGCCCATCAATCACTAAGAAATACCCTACAGGTCTAAGGAGACATTTTCTTAATTGAGGCTCCCTCCTCTCTGGTGAATCTAGCTTGTGTCAAGCTTAGACAGCACAATCAATTTCAGCTCTGCAAATTCTGAAAATATAGTAAAAGAGTATTAACAACTTTATGCTAATAAATATGAAAAAGTGAGGTTAAATAGACAGATTGCAAAAAAAAAAACAAACAGGCATGCATGTCATGAATACCAATTCAAATCAACAAACACAAAAACTTGAATTATAACATTTTGGTTTTTTGCTCACATTTTCATACTGGGAATAAGCCAGGCTTTCAGCATACTAGGCTATCACCCTAAAATTGAGTTACAACCATAACCTCGATTTGTGGCTGGTAAGAGAGTAAATCAATGGTTTGACAACTTTCCACAAGATAATTCTATACTCAATTGGTTTCAACATTAAATATTAACACACAAGAAACAACTATTTTAATGCTATCACCTCTCAAATCATTGGAAATATCTAAAAAATAGAAAAAGCAGGATCCTTCTACCACTAATTATTTGGTAGGGAGGGTCGCTTTAAGGCTAATTCTATAGCAAGATACCTGGCTCAGGTGCACACAGCCATAATCTTTAGTTGAACAGAAATATAACCCAGAACAACAAAACCACTGTGTTCTGGATGTACATCTCAAAGTCTCTGCCCCAGAATTAGAAAGCTGAGCCAAGATAGGTGGTTTAGGGAACTGTCAGGCTAGCATCTGTCAAAGACAATAAGCATGTTTTAGCACTCAAGAACACAGACTCAAAAACCTTCACCAAACTGTGATCAAAATAAATAATATATAAACTCTGCAATACTTGATAGCCAAGCTAGATTCACCACAGTAATACATTGTTGTAGTTTAAGATTAAAAGTATGTTGCTGACATTATTCATATTTACTGATTAAAGAAGAAAACTGTTTGAATAAATAAAAAATTGGCAAAACTCCAGATTAATTAATGAATTTTTAGTAGTATTTTTCTCTCATATATTGCAACCTAACCAGTTTCTCCTTTCTTCCTCCTCCCAAGTCCCTCCTCAGATCCACCCAGTCCTCTGTCTCCCTTCAGAAAAGAGCAGGCTTCCCAGGGACATCAATCAAACATGACATAATATGCTACAATAAGACCAGACAGATATCATCATATTAAGACTGCATGAGGCAACCCAATGGGAGGAAAAGTGTCCCACAAGCAGGCAAAAAAGTCAGAGACACCCCCATTTCCAGTGTTAGGACTCCCACAAGAACACCAAGCTACCCAGTCATAACATATATAGAGAGGACCTAGGTCAGACACCTACAGGTTCCCTGATCTCTGTGAGGCCCCATGAGTCCTAGTCAGTGGATTCTGTGGGTCATGTTCTCACGGTGTTCTGGTACCCTCTGGCTCCTCGGATCATTCCTCTTCCTCCTCTGCAGGTCTTCTTGAGCTCAGCCTAATGTTTGGCAATGGGACTCTACATCTGCTCCCATAGTTGCTAGATGAAGTGTTTCTGGTCTCTTTGATGATGAGTATGCTAGGCTCTAGTCCCAGAACAAACTTCAGGCAGGAAAAACTATAGGTCGAAGGTTTTGTGCCTGGATTTGTGTCCCAATCCCTCCACTTGAGGACTTGCCTGGTTACAGGAGATGGCTGGTTCAGGTTCCATGTCCCCCATTACTAGCAGTCTTTGCTAGGATTAATCTCCTAAATTCCATGGAGTTTCCACTGCACTAGGTTTCTACCTTGCCCCTGAAATGACCCCCAATTCTAGTCATCCCCCCTAGTATTTTCTCCTTCTCTCTTCCCTTCTTGACTCCTCCTGTTCCCAACCTCACCCACACCAATTACACCCAGTAAATCTATTCTATTACACCTTCCCAGGGAGATCTGTGTGTCCCCCTTAAGCTCTCCTTGTTATTTAGCCTCTCTGGGTCTTTAACCATAGCATGATTAACTTTTACTTTATAGCAAATATCCACTTATAAGTGAGTACATACCATGCTTGTTTTTCTGGGTCTGGGTTACCTCACTCAGGATGATTTTTTCAAGTTCCATCCATTTCTTGCAAATTTCATAATATCATTGTTTGTAACAGCTGAGTCATACTCCATTGTGTAAATGTATGTCATTTTTTTTAATCCATTCTTTGATTGAGAGACATCTAGCCTATTTCCAGCTTCTGGCTATTATGAGTAAAGCTGCTATGAACATAGCTGAGCAAATGTTCTTGTGATAGAATGAGGCATACTTCGGGTATATGCCCTATTCCAAATTTTCTGAGAAACTGGCATATATTGTAACATGAATGGCTAAATGGTCTTATTAATTAAAAAACAAAAACAAAAACAAACAAACAAACAAAAAAAACCCGGAGTCAGATATTGGAATGAAAGCTGAAAGATCAGAGGAATAGAACAAGGCAGCCACAAGTGCTTACTGCTAGGAAATCCTCAGCCCAAGAGCTACTTCTTATATACTCACACCTTATATACCTTTCTATGCCCTGCCATCTTACTTGCTCTCTCTGCCCAGCTACATCACTTCCTGTCCATCTGTACAGAACTCCAGGCCTCTATGGTTAACTAGTACTGTGATTAGAGGCTAGTACCACCATGCCTGGCTCTGTTCCCATTGTGGCCTTGAACTCACAGATATCTGGATGAATCTCTGTCTCCTGAATGCTAGGGTTAAAGACGTGTGCTACTATTGCCAGACCTCTGTTTAATATAGTGGTGGCTTTGTCCTCTGATCCTCAGGCAAGCATTATTTGTTAGAGAACAAATAAAATATCACATTTTCCCTTTTTTTGTCTAAAATAAAAAAACTATGATTACTATAAGAAAAACTATATACAATAAGAACAATAACTATATATAATATATACAGGCAATAAATATATCAATAATGTCTAGTTCATTTACATTTGACAAATTCAGTGAAAAATATTCCATTATCTATCTCATTTTGTTGAGTCCAAAATGTATCTAATTCATTTTCTCTCCTAACTTGTATTACCAAATGAAAATTATCATTTGATGTCTTACAACCTTATACCCTTTATACCTCTTTAGTGGGTTTCTTTTATAAATTTGTTAACAAGGAAAACTATAACTATATAATCTCCAAACCTCTTAGAGACCCTAAAAGGAAATAATATTACCTAATTAAACAGGAAGTGCAAACAAGTAACTTCTAAAAAATGTGAGGGATGATAGAAACAGCTGCCTGCCTGGACAGTCAGCCAAGGTTTCTCTAAAATGCTGGAGTATCCAATTCGGCCTACAGGTCTAGCATATCTGGCAGACTCATCTGTGAAGCAGAATTTTCTAAAGAGCTATCCTACCTTGTCTTGGCAAGGATCAGTAGTCTTTTCTTTTGTGTCTTGCTTGTCTATTTTGGACAGTATGCAGTCAGCAGTCTATGCAAGGGCACTTTCTTGCCCCGTGGCTAACTATTGCCATAATGAAAGTAAATTCCATAAGGAGTTTCTTTGATGCCCATCATCTTTTCTGAAGTAGATTGGTGCTGCCATGAGCAGACATGTCTCATCATAAAAACAAGAAAAAAATCTTTGTTATTAAAACATCTTAAATGCCATATTCTGTAGACCTCTGAAGTATTTGAAAATGACCTGTCTATCTAAAATACACCTCTGTTTGATCTTGAAAACATACCTAACATAACTACAAGTTTGATTGTAATAACTAACTACTAACTTTCATTTCTTTATATCCTAATTAGTTGGTGATAATAACTTTCAAGGACTAGCAATTTGCATTACATTGTTAAATGAGCTGTATAGGTACAACACCTTGAACAAGAGTAGAAATATATGTACAGTACTTTCTAACAAAATCAAACTCAAATTTGTATCAATACACATAATTTGTATATAATATACAAAAACCCAATCCAATATAAAATATTTAAAACTAGTAGTTGCTTTCTAAAAGTAGATTCAATAATATACCATTTATTTTATCATATCCATATTCTCTCTTTTTTTCTTTTCAGAGTAGATTCAATAATCTACTTTGTCCATCATTTATATATCTTTTTCCCAGAGTAGATTCAACAATCTACCTTTTATTGTGCATATATATATAGATATATATATGTCATCTTTTTTTCTTTTCAGAGTAGATTCAATAATCTACCTTTTTATCCTATCATATCTATATCTCTTCATTTTTCAAACAAGAACCCTAAATCTAATCTCCTTGTTTAGCTTTTTTCCTAACCATTAACAATTAACAACTTGTAACCAACTGTGGGATGACTCATCCCTAACAGGCTTGAGGGCCAGCCAGCCCAAACAAGTAAAAAAGATGTTTTCTGAGAGCCAATCTGGGTCTGCCTAATGGCCTTAGCAACAGCAGCTGAAACATGATCTAGAGATGACCTGGACCAGTGAAAAGCAGCCATGTCACACCAGCAGATGCATATTCATCAGACCTCCTCCCAGGATGGGATGGAGGGTATATAAGGCTTGCCTCTTTCTGAATAAACTGAGCTTGTTGTTTCAACATTCTCCTGGAGTCTGTGTAGTTTGACTCTGTGCCTACTTGGCCCCCTCCACCAAAGGGAACAACAGCACATGAACCTGCCACAACCAACCATCCTAAACAATGACAATTATCCATAACCCACTGAATGAAAACCACTCACCCCACCTCTTGGGAATGTGGGCATTGTGTTCTTAAAATTACTTCCTGCTGTCTGGGGGTAAAGGCATCTTTAGGGGATCCTGAAAAGAAAATTTTTGGGTTAATTGTCAAGTTTTGGGAGAGGTAGCTGTATCATTTGTTGTCCAGTCTCAACATAATGGGAAAACGAGGGCTTGTCTCAAGTGCTTGTTCGAGTAGTGTGTGAGGCTGGATCATCATTCCAGCTAGCCATCTCAACATTGTCCTGAGCAGTTTGTAGTAAAAAGCCAATCTTTGGGTGGTATTTGTCATCTTAGTGGTATTATCATCAACCTGATGGAATCATTGTTGTGGGGTACATCATCTTTTTGAAGACTTCAAAGTCACTACTTAGGTATGGTCTTGGTTCCCTGCAGAAAAATGATAGAGACTTAAACAAAAAAAAAAATCATGTACAGGAAGCTAAATGAAGCCTTTTTTTCTAGGATAAGTTAGTACTCTATATGACTATTAGTATCATGACAAAAAGTTTAAAACATATATATATTATAAAATTTGATATAAAATTCATACCTTAAGAAAAGTTTTAAAGAGTCAAAATAAAACCAAAGAATTATGAAATTAGTGGTAATAGAATAGTCTCTTAATTTTGGTTTTTCTTCTGTCCCATATCAGGTGGCTCTTCTGACATGATACAGAGATTTTGCATTTTCTTTTAGCAAGCATGCTTGGGTTTAGAGAAGGAGAGAACTATGTTCTAATTCCAAAGCCAGCTTTAATTTTTAATTGAGCTGGGAATAAATAAAGATGATTTGCATTATGTGTCTGTAGAGAACAGCAGAAACAAACATTTAGGAAGACTTATGAAATTTTATCCTGTTAGATAGATATGTGATATGCCAACAGACCAATTTGTAGCTGTGTGGTTGCTACACAAGTGTGTGGGTTCATGCGGGTCTGTGGAATGAAGACACAGAGGCATCTTAAGAATGAATTTAGCCTATCATGGCTGCAGGGGGGTCCAGCCTCAAAGGACTGAAGCACAAACCCTTCACTTAGGGCAGTTTTATTTACTCTTTTTTACAGTTTAGATAGTTAATTTCCGTACCTTCAAAGCAGCCTAAAAGGAGCTCCCAGAGACAAAATGCCAGGGCAAATTACTTGATTTCTCAGGTACCTCACTCAGTATTCAGGGTTTCCTGGACCAAGGAATAGGCCTTTGATCCTTGGGGGACTCTCTGATCCTTGACTCTCAAACAAGATTCACACAGGGCGATAAAAGAAACAAAAGGTGTGGCTAAACAAAGAAAGGATTAGAGCTAGGTCCAGCTCTCTGGAGCCAAGCCAGGAGCTCAGCAGGAATGCCTCTGCACCAATTTACTCTTTTTCTTGGGACATTTTTTTCTGAATGATTTGTTCTTTCTCTTCAGATGTCTCATTTGGTCAGTGCTCTTCAGATTCCTTAGCCTTCATTCTCCTAAAAGACAAAGACAAAAATCCTTCCCGAACACTAACTCTGAAGAGGTTCCTTTTTGACAAGTTATATCTGATCAAATAAAAAGCTTTTGTTAGTGGTATAAATTAGTTTAAATTGGATGGCCATGCTGATTGATGAACTATCACCTCTTCTAATTAAGAGGTCTCTCTTGTTCAAATTGAACCTTTGTCAATTTTGATGGTATTCATAGCTTTTCTTCTCCTATAGAAACAAAAACAAAACCTTGTCCCCAACATGATTCATATCCTGGTTTCCATTTTGAGGTCAGTGCATCTTTAAAGTATACAGGTTGATTTAATTCTGTAGTTTTTCCTATTATCCAGTCTATTTCTGTAACTGTTGTTTCTTTCTCATAAGCACTGAGAAAATTCAAAGTTAATAGTGTTAGTTATATTCTTTCACGGCACTGGATAAGCTGCGGCGCTGCCTCCTGGCTGGTCACCGCCCGTGGTGGCCAAGCCAGTGGAGGAGTGTGCTAAGTAAAAGAATCACAGCCATGGTTAACCTTTTTGAGCTTTATTGAGAAGGAGAGAGAGAGGGAGAGAAGGAGAGAGAGAGAGACAGAGACAGAGAGACAGAGGGGGGAGGGAGAGAGACAGGGGGCCCGCCGGGAGAGAGGAGCGGAAAGAAAGAGAAGAGAAGAGAAGGAACAGAGCGCCCACCCGCTTTTTAGGCTGGGACACCGGCGAAGGCTGATGACGTAATTAAAGACCAAACCCTTACAAATAGAGCATTGTGTAATCTATTTCTGGGGGGGTTTGTTACCTCTTTCTGTTTATTTAGCATATCCTTTAGAGTTTGATTTGAACTTTCTATGACTGCTTGGCCCATAGGATTGTGTGGTATACCTATAATATACTTTATGCTGTTCTTACGCTAGCATTTAGGCATCTGGGTTTGTGATGATTATATGTCTAGCTGTTGATTTCTGAATTTGTCTTTGTTGGATAGGTGTTTTTTTTTCCCCCTTGGTTTCTGTTTCCTCTGGTCTTCTGTCTTTGTGGCATGGATTTCTGGTGGCCAGCATGACCTCTAATCTAGTAGGGAACCTCTGCCCAAGTTGAGAGCTGGACTTCTGGCTGCCATCTTGACCTTAGTTGTAACAGGGAGTCTTTTTTCTTCTGATTGGTGTTCTTCAGACTGGGGTGGCCTGCACCTGAACAGCTCATTCACAGCTTTTAATGCTTTAGAAATGAAGAATTGAAGAAACTACTTTAATTAATAAAATCATTTATCAAAAAAAAGACTTTAGGAATTGCATACAATGATTAAACACTATAAATACTGCTTTTGGGAAGAGGATCAAATCCAGAATGCTGGTCATTGTCTCTGCTGTTCAACATGTACTGGGATTCATAACCCAGCAACAAACTGGCTGATTTATTGAGGTACACACAATTCTTTGTTGCAAGTGGTATGGCTCTGTCCCCAAGCTCTACATCCTGTTCCAGGATCCTCCCATGGAAGCCTCTGTTGGTACCCTTGATGCCGTGCTACACCAGAGGCCCCAAAACCCCTTGCACCACTGTCCCTCTCCCAACCTGTGAGAGAGCAAGTGACTGTGTAACTGGAATTGCCATGAACTGGATCTTGTCTGACTGAGAGACAAATAGTTGAGAAAAACCATAGTACACCTTAATGCAGCAAAGGCACATCTCTGATCAAACATCATCCCACTGGTGATTTCAGGCTCTCCTACTCACCCCATGTATATCATATTCTTTTTGTAGAGCTACTGGTATCTTAATTTCCCTGTTTTAAAAGACACAGTAAAATATTCTTGTTCTCTTAGCATGGGTTATGATAACAAGTCTCCCTTTTCTAATTTTGAACTGGACACTATAGAGATTACTAGTTTCATTTTCACCTAGCCTAGAAAGACTGTTTCTCTCCTTTATAATAGAGCTGGCATTACCTGTCTCTTGGAGTTCACAGACCTTCTGAGTGGTATCACTTTGTCACTTGAGGTACAACTACATAGTTACTGGCACAATTACAGGCTCTATTAATATGTAGTACATACCACAACTGATTCAACCATTGATGGAAAGTGAATTCTCCCTGTATTATCAGAAAACCAGCCTCTCACATGATAAATTTTGATATGTTTGTGCAATTCCATACAACTCCTGTACTTTAAATGGATACTTGTAAAAATTTCTTTTCAATCTAGTAATTATTTCAAAAGCAAAATAATGGTACAATGAATGCCTATGAATCTTTGTCATATATCTAATAATTACCATTTACCACATTTACTTTGTCATTTTGTCTCCATGAATTTTTCCTTATGAGATATTCAAAAGTATGCCATATATAACCGTTATCATTGTAACCAGCACTAACCAAATGAGTATCTAAGTAAAAATGAAGTTATCCATGCATGACAAAACAAGAAACTCTCATCTTCCTGAGTCACATGTGCTTTGGGCCAGAATGAACAGCTCCTAGTTATGTAAGCACGCCACCAAGGGCTTTATTTAAAGCCCAGTCCAGATTCTTGTAAAAGTGATCCCTGTTATGAGCATCCAGTATAAGCCCATAAACAAAGGGATGAGTTGTTCTCCAGAGTGTTTGTTTTCCTCCCATGACCAAGCATGTTATTGATTTAACCACAGCATTAGAGTTCTGATTTGTGCTGAGCCTTCTCTCTATAAACAGAGCTCAACACTGCCTGCAGGCTCTGTCTTTGACTCTTGCTAACCAGACAAAGAACACACATTTCACCATTTTTAACTGGAAAAACAAACAGCAAACAGGATTGAACATGGAGCACTCGTTTCATCCTCAACTTATTTCAGATTTGCTGGGATCTTTCTGTGATTTGTTTTGTTGTCACACACATTGTAAAACATTTCAGGCCACTAACTCATACAAATGAGTCTTTTCACACACACACACACACACACACACACACACACACACACACACACACACACACATTTCTGCATGAGACTTCTCCCTGCTCTGGAAATGGCAGAAAAATAATCTTAAGTGATTCAAGATTTCCTTATATTTCATTTATCTCTGGGAAAACAGTTTTTCTGGCAAGAAGTATGAAAGAAAAGATCACCTCTACTCTTAGTCGTGTGATGTCTCTCTAAAATATTTTGTCTGCTAGGACTTTGTTGTTACCTTCCCAAAAGTCATCAGCCTTTGGAGGTCAGAAATTGTCATTTTATCGTCTGTTTTTATTTGATATTATTATTTTGTTTCCCAGAAAAGATAGGTTTACAATAACATACATATTTGAATGTGGAATAGAGAATGAAAAAAATTAATGAAAGAAATGGCTTTTCAAGAAAATTTCAAGCTGATGCTTGACTTATGGAGTCTACAGTTCAGATGCAAACTTCTACCATCACCATTGGGTAGAGTCCTTGCCACAGACTCTGGGCATGCTTAAATATAATTATATAAGACACTAGATGATGTGGGGAGCTCATAGAGCTCCTAGGAGCTCTAAGAGCAGACCTGGAATGTAAACATAAGTGTAATGGCAACCAAACTTGTAAAGAAAACTGACTAATCTCATGGAAATACCATCCTCTTTAGGCAGAAATATGCATATGTGTCCCAATACCACCTATGCTTGAACAACTGAAGATTATGCACCTTCTCCTGCTGCATTTTTCTCACCAGAAGAGATTTTAGGCAGTGCTTCATTCTTGGCCCTATTAGATCCTGACTCAGCATTCTAAGTGGAGGCATCTGATAAGTAATATCTGATAGCATATTCCTGCATGCAGCCATGCTATACCCTAGCAGCCAGAATGGCACTAATGGGTTTCCATGCTTAGTGATAGGAGACAGTGATACTTATCACCCACCCCCCATTTTACAAGTGTGTACCACAAAGTACATAGTCTGATAGGCAATGGGTATGTGCTCCCACTTCCCTGCCAGAGCATTCCAATAGTGGCTGACATGCTTCCTATGATTGTAAAGCCAAATACAGACACTGTTATCTTACCTCCCACCATTATTACCTCCATCTTTCCAATGTAGGGTTGTGCTTCAGCTTTGACTCTAGAATGTCCATCAAGGGACATACAGTTTCTGCGGTGCAGGTTCCACCCTAGCTTCTCCAGAAACTAACTAGAAAAGCCATGTCACGTACTCAAGAGCTTATGGCATCCTTATGGGGCAAGTTGTGACAAAAAGTAATTCATATAGGAAGATTCTAGATGGTAAACTGCTTTCCATCCTTCCAAAGAAACTTGTCTCAGGTTGAGAGGACCCACAAGATTCCCCCAGAACCACTCTTCATGGCTAGGGGCCATTCACTGTGTGCTTCTGAGTTTCACAGCACACACCTCTATGTATTTTCTCACCTTCTTTTTACTCTCACTCCAGCATCCTTGAAGTTTCAGTCAAATGTTGGCAGGCATCTTAGTTAGGGCTACCATAGCAAAGAGAGCTTATGAACAATAGAAATGTGTCAAGCAAATTCTGGTTCATAGACAGTGACATTTTATTGTGTCTTCCTGTGGCAGAAAGGGTAAATGAGCTCTCTTGGATCTATACTAAATAGAGTGTTAACCACATTTCCTCCCTCATAGGCCTTTCTAATTCTAAGGAGTTAGAATTTCAATGTGAATTTGAGGAAACATCAAAAATCATTCATAACAAGAGACAAGCTTTGTCTAAATGGATATCTAAAATGCTACTGTAGTTGGCATTCATCATAACTCCAAAAATTAGGTACATTTTAATCACAAGAAAACTGAGGCTCAAAAGAGTTAAATCATTTCTTGAGCTGGATGTGGTGGCACAAACCTGTAATCTCCACACTCAGAAGGATGAGGCAAATGGATTACAAGTTCAAAGCTGTCTGAACAGTGAGACTGTCCTACGAAATAAGACAGGTGGTTGAGGTGTAGAGTCCTATCTTCTTACCCTAACTCACTTACCTCTCTAGATTGTCAGGGTAGGCATTTCAGAATGCAGGGCATTATCATCCATTGTAAATGAGCTGGCGCATCTCTTAGCACCTAAGGTATGCTAGTATTTTCAATACTTTCTTTTTCTACCACAAATCCCAAACAGTAACTTTTTATTCAGGATCATAGTTCCTATTGACATATGTGATATCATATTGATTCATTATATTGATGACATATACATGAAGAATGTGATGAAGAAAGAGGAAGTGTAGTTCCTCTATAAAACCCAAGTGTGTATGAGTCCAGAGAACTGGGGAAATTCCCATTGAACTCCATAGTACTCAGCATCTAGATATGTCATGAGATCAATTTTAAAGCACTCAGTGACACTAAAAAGAAGACACTGTTTTAGAAATACTGAATGACATAGTATTCTCTTAATAAAAGCCACTGCCCACTAACAGAAGGACATAATACCTTTGAATCTTTAAAATTTTTGAAGGAAACTTATACCGAACTGATTTACAGCTCAAAAATCAATGAGCAGCTGGGCAACTAGGCACACACATATGATTTCAGCAAGAGGAAGCAAGAAGATCACTGCAAGTTTAAGGTCAGCCTTGTCTACAAAGTGAGTTCCAAGCAAGCCAAAGTTACATAGTAAAATCCTGTCTCAAAAAGTAAATAAATGTATAAAACTCATTCTAGAATAATGTGATTTTCCTATTGATTCCAGAGCCACAGATAATGCAAACTGAGGTAAAACAAGCTTCACCATTTAGTTGTACTGAACATGAATTTTAAAGACATTAGTGTGTCTGCAGTTGGTCACTTTCAGCTCTGAACTGGGACTTATAGAACTGTAGTGGAGACCTAAAGTGTTTTGAAATCAACAAGGCTTGAGGTAGTGTCAGATCAAAATTAAAATATCTGACCAAAGACATCTACAGGGAATGCTTTGGTCCATAGAGTAGATGAGACTAGATAGTCCAGGAACCTAGGGGAAAATAAAATACTACTGTTCTGCTAAAGGAATGTAGCAACAAAATGACTCCTATTGACTGATACACATAGATCAGTGCATTGCTTAGCCATCATCAGAGAAACTTCCTCTTGCAGCAAATACAGAGACCCACATCCAGACAATGTGCAGTGAGAGACCTTGGAACACTCAGTCCTAAATGAAATATCTCCATCAAATCCCTCCCTTCAGGGCTCATAGAACTCTGCAGAAAATGAGGTGGGAAGATTGTAAGAGCCAATAGGGATGGAATACACCAAGGAAGTATAGTGGTATTTGCTCCACCTATAACCTTGGACTATAAAGCCTGAAGGAGGTGGTGCTTCTTGATGTTGTAGGTGACCTCTTAAAAAGAAAGAGAGAGGGATCATGAGCCATTTCTCCCTTCTTTCTGCTTCCTGGTGTGATTGAACTACAAGGAATTGCTCCCGGTCAGATGAGAGGACGACTTCAGCTATCTACTCAGTTCTGTATTCATGAGTGTATTTCCTCAATTTATCCTAATAAATTTCCCTAATACTCCTTATGCAGACTCCCATGGATTTCTCACATTAAGAAAGCAGTGTCAGGCTGGGTGGTGGTGATGCATGCCTTTAATCTCAGTACTCTGGAGGCAGAGGCAGGCACATCTCCATGAGTTTGAGGTCAGCCTGGGCTACAGAGTGAGTTCCAGGAAAGGCTCCAAAGTTACACAAAGAAACCCTGTCTCAAAAAACAAAACAAAACAAAAAAAGAAAGCAGTGTTTTCCAAACTAAGCAGGACTGATGCATATTAGAATTCACAGAGACTTTAGCAACATGTACAGGTCTAAGCCAGATGGGGTCTCAACACTAAGAAAAGAAGTGGAAAAAAGCTGTCATCCTTGACCCAGAAGCTATCTCGAATTGATAACCATTCACAAAGAAAAAAATTGTTATCTTCAGTGAGTCTCACTGGAGACTACAAACCATTAGTTAAGGACAGACCCCATGCCCAGCAGTAGATTACCAACACAAACCTGGGCATTTTTTTAACCTTACAGGTATTGTGCTTATGGTTTCCAGTTTTATATTTTTGTGGGATTTCTGGGTGTATGAATGTGTATGTCTCTTTTTCTTTGGCTCTTTTTTTCTATTTGTTTGTCTGTATTTTTTGTTCTGTTTGTTTTATTTTATCTTATTTTATTTTAATATTATTTATTTTTAGATATCTGTTTGTTTTCTATTGAGCAAAAGAAAGAGTGTGGATTTGGGTTGATGGGGAGGTGAGGATTTGGGGAAAATCTGGGAGGAGTTGAGGAGGAGGAGCTAAAATCAGAATGTATAGTTGGGGAGGTCTATTTTCAATTTTTTAAAAAGATTTGTGTATTTATTATGTATACAGTATTTTGTCTGCATGTATGCCTGCAGGCTAGAAGAGGGCACCAGCTCTCATTATAGATGGTAGTGAGTCACCATGTAGTTGCTGAGAATTGAACTCAGGTCCTTTGGAAGAGCCAGCCAGTGCTCTTAACCTCTCAGCCATCTTTCCAACCCCTGTCTTCAATTTTTAAAGCAGACTATTCTGAAGTATTTTTAGGTTATAGCAAAATGGAGAAGAAGGCAAGTAGATTTTCCATGAACTGTTGGTGCCTACACCACTTCACCATAACTGAGCATTCTAGTATTTGACTGTAGAGGTGCAGGCTCAGAGGAAATCGCCATCTTACTGATCAGCTGCATAGTGTTTAAATAGTATTTTATAAAGTATAAACTAGAGTTTTCTTCTGATATTTCTAATGATTTTAGGACAATTAAAATTCTGTATTAGATTCTATCCTGAATAAAATAGCCAAGGGTTCTTAACCTGCATTAAATAAAACAACAGGGGTTTAACCTTCATTAAAGCCTGACTGATAGCAAAAAAGCCAATTTATGTTAGGTATGGGGTCCATTTCATTGAGTGGGCCTTAAATCCAATCAGATGGTGGTTGATTATTCCTACAACTTTTGTGCCATCATTGTACCATCATATTCTGTGGACAGGTCACCAAGGTTTGTAGCTGGGTTGGTGTTTAGCTTTCTCCTCTGGTAGCATACACAGCACCTTCCAGTACGATGAAAAGTAGTCAGTGGGGTTAAAGGCTCTATGTAGGCATATGTTTTCTTCTCCCTTCATATAGCTAATATGCTAACTCCCTTAGTTAGCATATTAGCTATATTAAGGTCTGTTTTTGCAGAGCCCAGACCCTTTTGGGTCTGGGGGTGTAAATACTTTTTGACTATTATTGTTCCTTACCACCTGGGTATATATTTTATGGTCCTTGGACTCCAGCTCTATAGTGATCCTGTAATAATTACCTGAGTAGTTAATTAGAAGAGGGAACCAGAAAGAGAATAGTTTTAAAGAAAAACCATTCAGTAATAACCACAATTAAAGCATCAGGAAACAAAAATCAGAAAGCCTCCATGGCAGCTCCCACAGCCACAGGTGCCTCTCAACACCCAGATATCAAACACAACAGTATTCCTAGTAGAATTATGTGGACACCCTCCAACTTGATTCCTAGTGGTAAACGACAAAATGATGTAGGGCAGCCTTTTCCTTACTCCTTCCCCACTTTTATATAGTTATACCTTAAGGCTAGTTGGCAAGAGACCTGAGCTGTTTGGGCTCTGACTTTCATAATTGCTATAGTGTAGGAACCAATGTTGTTTTAAAAATAATAACAGAGCTGTTACCAGGTGAAAAGGTCATGAGACACAACAAAACCCAGTATCAGGAGGAAGGGGGGGACCAAAAGAACCAGGCCTGGAGAAGAAGCATGTGCAGAGAGGAGAGAGAGAGAGACAGAGAGAGAGAGAGAGAGACAGAGACAGAGACAGAGACAGAGAGAGAGACAGAGGGGGAGAGAGAGAGAGAGAGAGAGAGAGAGAGAGAGAGAGAGAGAGAGAGAGAGAGCAGGGGGAGGAAAGAACAGAGAAGAGAGAGAAGGAGTCTGTGTCCAGCTTCTTAAGGATTCCCGTTCACATGCACAGGTGGGCTTACAGAGCTACGCCACTCATGCACTGATTGCATGACCATGCTGCAATAATTTGCATGATCACACAGCACACTTATGACGTAAGGCGTAAAACCCCTTGCTTAGCTACTGAACTGCACATGTGCAATCATGCAGCTGGAGGAATGGCAGAATCCTAACATTTCAGACTTTTTGCTTATTATAAAAAAGTGAGTGAACAGGAATAGGGGCATTATTTCTCCTGGAAAACTGCTTCCAGCTGACTTGGTAGGTGTCAGTTGACTCTTGGGGGGTAGGAAAGGGGGCTTCTGAGGTAGTCAGGTGTCCTGGGATGGTGGACTGTCGTATGCTGCCTCAGAGCTGGTCATCTTTCTTGGCTTGGCACTCTGGCTGCTTGTGTCTGACAGGATGCTGGTGAGACAGAAAAAAAGGTTAGAGGAAAGAATTATTTTTTTTTATTTTTTCCTTTGAAGGGGTTCCAAGGTTGATAGAGGGGGTCTTAAGACCAGGAAAGTTTGGGTTTGGCACTTATCTGAAGTAGATCTGACCTGTTGAGATGGATTTAAGCTGGTTTCTGGAGCTTAGAAAAAAATTAAACATATTAGGAAGCAGCCATGAGAAAATTATAGTCTTGGGCTAGTGACCATGACATTATAGTGTTAGTGTATAGTACTCTGCTTATATTGGTTAGTGTGTGTGTGTGTGTGTGTGTGTGTGTGTGTGTGTGAGAGAGAGAGAGAGAGAGAGAGAGAGAGAGAGAGAGAGAGAGAGAGAGAGAAAGAGAAACATGTTTTTAATTTTCCTGAAATAAGCCTTATCAGAGACAGATCATTTTAAGGCACCTGTTTCCTATATTAGTTTAGCATCTCAGAGACACAGGTGATCAATTGTTGAGAGCATTTAACAGTAATGGATTGCTATATTAAGGTCTGTTTTTGCAGAGCCCAGACCCTTTTGGGTCTGGGGGTGTAAATACTTTTTGACTATTATTGTTCCTTACCACCTGGGTATATATTTTATGGTCCTTGGACTCCAGCTCTATGGTGATCCTGTAATAATTAGCTGAGTAGTTAATTAGAAAAGGAACCAGAAAGAGAAAAGCTTGTGAGGTGAGACCTCATTCTTCTGGAATTGGTGACAAGGCAGTGGATCCTGATGTCCTCTGGAACTTGAGAGAGAGCAGGGCCCTGTCTGTGTCACTGTGCATGAGAAGCACAGCTGACCAGTCTGCAGTGAGGCACATGGAGGGAGCAAATGAAATGAAAGCTTCTACCTTAGGTAGGAACATTGATTACGAAAACACATAAACTAAGCAGCATGCTGCTCCAAAGGAAACTGTTGTACTCCAAGGCAGAATGTAAGCAGACCCTGAAGGTAAAGTTAAATTGTATGAACAGATGACTGACACCATCAGTGACATGTTCTTGTAGGACTGCTAGGCTTCCATGGCTCATGAGGCTTTTCCTTGGTGCAGACCTCTTACCTGTGGAACCTGGAACACACCCAAGAGAGTCAATGTGCCAGCATGCATGTCTTCATAGGAGAGGTGACTAGCTTTGAGATGTGTATGAGTACTATACTGGGACAAATAAGACCCACCTTCTGCTTCACTGATGGATGGATATGATTCTTTTATTCCACTGATGATTAGTATAGGATACTTTCCTTTTGATATTAGAATGACTCTTGATGGTCTCATTCTTAGACTGAGTTGAACATGTTTTATTATATATGCTGTTGTGTTTTCCCAGAGAATATTAATGTACTTTCATATATTCTAAAACTTAAATTCTTATAATTTTAAGTTTTTCAGTTTTGATTAGTGTCCCTCTGTGTTAAAATCTTACTCCTGAAACTGATCTTACGAGGAAGTACTGGAACATTTAGGAGGTAGGACCTACAGTGAGGTCATTAGGAAATTGTTCAAAGAGGACTGTGGGACCCTGGTCTCTTTTTATTCCTCTTTTGCTTTCTTTATCAAATGATAATGAAATGAATTTGTTCTGCCACACACTTCCTGACATTATCATCTGCAGACATCACCAGAGATTCAAAATAATGGGCTTCTTGATCTTGGATTAAATCTTCCAGAACTATGAATCAAATAAACCTTTTGTTCTCTTAATAATTATTCTTGGTATTTTGTGACAGTAATATTAAGCTAGTAGTATTGTGCCTTTGTGCTCTATGCTTCTTAATCTTCCAATACAATTGCTATCGTATTCACTTTCT